>ML111213.1:121830-181955 GCA_003697995.1 Taxidea taxus jeffersonii | reverse complement strand
GCTTTTGTTTGCTTGGAGATTTTTGATGACTGTTTCAATCTCCTTACGGTGGATCTATTCAGGGTTTCTCTTTCTTCCTGGTTCAGTTTTGGCAGTTTATATGTCTCTAGGAAAGCATCCATTTCTTCCAGACTGTCAAATCTGTTGGCATAGAGTTGCTCATAATATGTTCTTATGATTGTTTGTATTTCTTTGGTGTTGATTGTGATCTCTCCTCTTTCACTAATGATTTTATTTATTTGGGTCCTTTCTCTTTTCTTTTTGATAAGTCTGGCCAGGGGTTTATCAATCTTATTAATTCTTTCAAAGAACCAGCTCCTAGTTTCATTGATTTGTTCTATTGGGTTTTTTTGTTTTTTTGTGTTTTTTTTGTTTGTTTGTTTCTATTTCATTGATTTCTGCTTTGATCTTTATTATTTCTCTTCTCCTGCTGGGTTTAGGCTTTCTTTGTTGTTCTTTCTCCAGCTCCTTTAGGTGTAGGGTTAGGTTGTGTATTTGAGACCTTTCCTGTTTCTGGAGATAGGCTTGTATCGCTATATATTTTCCTCTCAGGACTGCCTTTGCTGTGTCCCACAGATTTTGGACCGGTGTGTTTTCATTATCATTGGTTTCCATGGTTTTTTTCAATTCTTCTTTAATTTCCTGGTTGACCCATTCATTTTTTAGAAGGATGCTGTTGAGTCTCCATGTGTTTGTGCTCTTTCCAAATTTCCTCTTGTGATTGAGTTCTAGCTTCAGAGCATTGTGGTCTGAAAATATGCAGGGAATGATTCCAATCTTTTGATACCGGTTGAGACCTGATTTATGACCCAGAATGTGATCTATTCTGGAGAATGTTCCATGTGCACTAGAGAAGAATGTGTTTAATGTTGCTTTGGGATGGAATGTTCTGAATATATCTGTGATGTCCATCTGCTCCAGTATGTCATTTAAGACCTTTATTTCCTTGTTGATCTTTTGCTTGGATGATCTGTCCATTTCAGTGAGGGGCATGTTAAAGTCCCCTACCATTATTGTATTCTTGTCAATGTGTTTCTTTGATTTTGTTATTAATTGGTTTATATAGTTGGCTGCTCCCATGTTAGGGGCATAGATATTTAAAATTGTTAGATCTTCTTGTTGGACAGACCCTTTGAGTATGATACAGTGTCCTTCCTCATATCTTATTATAGTCTTTGGCTTAAAATCTAATTGATCTGATATAAGGATTGCCACTCCAGCTTTCTTCTGATGTCTATTAGCATGGTAAATTGTTTTCCACCCCCTCACTTTCAATCTGGAGGTGTCTTCAGGTCTGAAATGAGTTTCTTGTCGCAGCATATTGATGGGTTTTGTTTTTTTATCCATTCTGAAACCCTGTGTCTTTTGATTGGGGCATTTAGCCCATTTACGTTCAGGGTAACTATTGAGAGATATGAATTTAGTGCCATTGTATTGCTTGTAAGGTGTTTGTTACTGTATATTGTCTCTGTTCCTTTCTGATAATACTTTTAGGGTCTCTCTTTGCTTAGAGGACCCCTTTCAATATTTCCTGTAGAGCTGGTTTGGTGTGTACAAATTCTTTCAGTTTTTGTTTTTCCTGGAAGCTTTTAATCTCTCCTTCTATTTTCAATGATAACCTAGCTGGATAAAGTGTTCTTGGCTGAATGTTTTTCTCCTTTAGTGCTCTGAATTTATCATGCCAGTTCTTTCTGGCCGGCCAGGTCTCTGTGGATAAGTCTGCTGCCAATCTAATATTTTTACCATTGTATGTTACAGACTTCTTGTCCAGGGCTGCTTTCAGGATTTTCTCTTTGTCGCTAAGACTTGTAAATTTTACTATTAGATGGCAGGGTGTGGACTGATTCCTATTGATTTTGAGGTGTGCTCTCTGCACCTCCTGGATTTTGATGCTTGTTCCCCTTGCTATATTAGGGAAATTCTCTACAATAATCCTCTCCAGTATACCTTCTGCTCCTCTTTCTCTCTCTTCTTCTTCTGGAATCCCAATTATTCTAATGTTGTTTCGTCTTATGGTATCACTTATCTCTCGAATTCTCCCGTCGTGGTCCAGTAGTTGTTTGTCTCTCTTTTGCTCAGCTTCTTTATTCTCTGTCATTTGGTCTTCTATATCACTAATTCTTTCTTCTGCCTCATTTATCCTAGCAGTAAGAGCCTCCATTTTTGATTTCACCTCATTAATAGCTTTTTTTATTTCAACTTGATTAGATTTTAGTTCTTTTATTTCTCCAGAAAGGTCTTTTATTTCTCCTGGCAGGGTTTCTCTAATATCTTTCATGCCTTTTTCGAGCCTGGCCAGAACCTTGAGAATCGTCATCCTGAATTCCAAGTCTGACATATTTCCAATGTCTGTATTGATTAGGTCCCTAGTCTTCGGTACTGCCTCCTGTTCTTTTTTTTGTGTTGAGTTTTTCCGCCTTGTCATTTTGTCCAGATAAGAATCTGCTCTTCTCCTTGTTAAGTGAACTTAGTCTTGGCTGGATTTCTTGTTGATCTTATGGGGGAGGGGCCTGTTGTAGTGCTTCTCAAGTGTCTCTGCCCCAGGCGGAATTGCACCGCCCTTACCAGGGGCCAGGGTAAGTAATCCTCTCAGGTTCGCTTTCGGGAGCTTTTGTTCCCTGAACGCTTTCCATAGAGTTCCAGAGGATGGGAATGAATGAAAATGGCGGCCTCCCAATTTCCGGCTTGGAGGAGCCGAGAGCTAGGGGCACCAGTCTTCAGTGTGCCTTCAGAGAAAAGCGTTTAATCACTCCCATCTCCCCAGCCTCTGGCCGCGCTTGGAGAAAATCGTGCATAATCAGTCCCATCTCACTGGCTTCTGGCTGCGCTCTGAGCTCACCCAGCCTGTGACCAAGCGTCTCTGTCTCTGGCAGAGTCCCACCTGGAGTCTCCGAACCCCGTAGATCCCTGAGCTCTCCCAGGTCGGAGTCTCCCCAGATCTTGTGGGGACCCCTCACACAGAGCACCGGCCCGTGTCCCAGACCACGGCTCTAGGAAACCCCGAGTTGAGAGCTCACTCCTCGGCTCTGTCTCCGCAGCCAGCTTCCCCGCTCTAATACCTGTGAGCTCTGTGACACTCAGACACCCCTGATCCTTCTGTGACCCCGGGGGACCTGAGTCCATGCTGTCCCCCTGAGTTCTTCACCCCAGTTTAGCCTCTGGAGTGATGTCCCTCCATGGAGCAGACTTTTGAAAGTCCTGATTTTGTGCTCCATTGTTCCGCCGCTTGCCGGGAGCCGGCCCCTCCCCCCGGGGTCTATCTTCCCGTTGCGTTGGATTCACTTCTCCGCTGGTCCTACCTTTTAGAAAGTGGTCGATTTCCTGTTTCTAGAATTGTTGTTTTTTCTTCTCTTTGATCTCCTGTTGGATTCGTAGGTGTTTGGAATGGTTTGATAGGCTATCTAGCTGATCTCCTGCTGCCTGATGTCTCAGCCTGCTACTTCTCCGCCATCTTGACTCCTCCCCCTCTATAATTTCAATCTTTATGCCAGTTTATTGATAATTACTTACATCAAGTGTAAAATGAATGTTTTTCTTTACATATCAGAAGCCAACAACACATGCTGAGGGACTTGTAGCTTTTTATATCCTCACCTTAATAAAGATTATAAATATATCCTGTAGAGTAGGAAAGGTCTTATTCAGATATATTTCTCTAGAAATACTTAAAAATTATTATAAGAACGGAAACCTGAGTGAAACTGGTAGTGTGGAATCAGTTAGGTTTTTTTCAGAATTTTCTGAAGTTTTTTTTTTTTAATTTTTTTAATTTTTTTTTTTTAATTTGAGAGAAAGAGAGAGAGAGCACATGAGAGGGGAGAAGGTCAGACAGAGGAAGAAGAAGACTCCCAGCAGAGCTGGGAGCTTGATGTGGGACTCGGTCCCAGAACTCCAATATCATGACCTGAGCTGAAGGCTGAAGACAGTGGCTTAACCAACTGAGCCACCCAGGCATCCCTGAAGGTTTTTTCTGTTTGTTTTTTTTTTTTAATTAAGAAAAGAATAATTAATGTCCGTAGGAATTATTTTTTAAAAATGGCTAACCTATCATAACGAATGGAAACTATACTGTAGAAATAGTTAACTTAATATTATAGTAAATGAAATTGTAATTACTATGACAGAATAAAAGAGAATGTCTGGATGTCTGGATGTCCACTTTTTAACTATTGGCCAAGATAAGGGCATTGGGATCTATCTATGGTTTGGTGTTTAAGGTCCAAATAGTCCCTGGTGATCACTTTCCATACTAATGATTTGCTGCTGACCTAACTGCTATAACAAACTTAGCTGTATCACCTGGCCAAGGGACCTATATTTTCTTGAGCTTCTACAGTTCTTTGTCTTGGTCCTCAGTGCTTGCCAGCTCTATTCCTCTTGCTACAACCATCCCTTTACTTTTAAATAAAAGCCTTTTGTGAGTATATGCTAGAAAGTCCGGTGATTCTTTTTGAATATCTAACGAAATATTTGCAGCATACTAGAACAAACAATAAATGAACCAGAAGGAAGATAAAATAACAACAAAATAATCATTCAAAAAGAAGGCAATATAGAAAGAGTAGAAATCAGAAAAAGGGTGAAAGAATGCAGATAGCAGATGCTAGAAATTCCTCCAAATATCTGAGTAATCACTGTAAATGCAAATATGTGGAAACACAACTAAGTACACTTTGGATTCTTGTTCTGCACTTACCTTTTTTTAAATGTTACCTAAAAACTTTTCCAAATGCTTAGATCATTTGGAACAGATATTTTAGAATAAAAATAATTTATCTCCAAAACATATTAACATTTATTTACAATATATTTTTCTTATGGTTAATGCTGGAATGTTGGCCTAAAAAAGGGAGAGTCAACATGTTGCCTCAACCCACAGCTTCACCATCTATGATTATAGCTGCTGCAAAAGATGAGCTTGACATTTCAGTGAGTATTCTGACTCATGAACCAGGAAACTAGTCCAAATAAACTGGGTCAGCTGTAACTAAGAAAGGAAAATATGACAAAGACCATCTTTCTCTCTTTTATGTTTTATGGTAATCATTTGACTCATTGTTGTTTATATCACAGACATTTTAAATAGTATTATGTTTCAGTTAAAATGTGGCATCATTTTGAAGCCAATCACTCTGAGTTTAAGGGAAAAAAAATACTTGAATCTTTTAAAGGTAAACATGATGATCTCTCTTAGACCTGAAAATCATTTGAAAAAGTCACATGGAGTCTCTTGCTGGGTAAACTTTGTATTTCATTGCTTGGATAAGGTACCTGATGACTGAGAAATTGAAAAGACCTTGTGTAGTCGACATTAGTGAATGCCTGCCTGCCAGAGGAAAAGCTAGTTAAAAAAAAAGTCATGTCAATTTACTTTTAAATTACAGAGTAACTCTTCAAATTAATGATTTAGCTGAAAACATGAGACAGAGTTAACATCTTTGTCTTCAGGATGTACTTTTGACTTGCATTAACATACAGATATGACTATAATTATTTATCTATATTTGTGCAAAATAAGTGCAAACTATCATAGAAAATGATTTATGAAAATGCTTGGTCAAAAATATAAGTAGTACTGAAATATGCAGTGTGAAATAACCCTTTGAACGGTCATTTTTTATGCTCGAACAATTGTCCTGATGCACTGTTGATGCAAAAACAATAGTGAATGACGCTCCTGGTTTCTTATCAAGGTATACAGACCAAGCTATAGCAATAGTCATCTTTCTTCATCATTATACACAATTTTTAAAAAATATGTCAGTTATAAGCAAGTATTAGAATTTCAGAAACTTGTAGTGCCTTTCCAACTCTTCTATTTCTGATGAAATAGATGGAGATATTAATGATTATAATTTCTTTTAATATGAAAAATAAAATGTGTCAATATTGGGAAGATCTGCTTAATTCACTTAATAAATATGATACAAAATCATACATGGGTAAAATATACATTCAAAATAGGCTAATGAATTTTACAAAACTGAAGTGTTAAAGATTTATTGATATGGATTCAGGTTCTACATTATACTTTCTTTAAGAAGCTACCACTTTTCTAGTTGGAATGTAGTAACAAGAAAAGCTATGATTATCTGAAAAAGGCTATTAAAATACTTCTAATTTTTTCCAAAATCATTTTTGTATAAGGCCAACTTTTCTTTATATTCTTTGAGCAGAAAAACTTATTGCAAGAGATTGAATGTAGGAATAGAAATGAGAATCCAGCTTTTTTCCATTAAGGTGTAAAGTAATGGTATCCTTTTCATTACTTATTTTGGATAACAATATTTTGAATAAAATGCATTAATGTATAATGGTGTCATATTATAATAATGATTATTATGAAATAATTATTATGAAATAATTATGAAATAATTTATTATGAAATAAATTGACAAGCAAGTATTTTGAAATATCTTAATTTTAATTTCTAATCAATCTTTTTTTTTAAATATTTTATTTATTTATTAGTTAGAGAGAGAGAGCGCACGAGCACAGGCAGACAGAGAGGCAGGCAGAGGCAGAGGGAGAAGCAGGCTCCCTGCCGAGCAAGGAGCCCGATGTGGGACTCCATCCCAGGACGCTGGGATCATGACCTGAGCCGAAGGCAGCTGTTTAACCAACTGAGCCACCCAGGCGTCCCTCTAATTAATCTTTTAAATTGTAAAGATGTCCCAAGATCAAAAAGATTGCTATTTGCACTTATTCACCAAGTGTAATTTATAAGAATGCTCAAAAAGGGAATTTTTATTATTGTAACATTCTGTAAACAACTAAGTATATTTTAAGTAATGAATGGGTAAAGGAATTGTGTTGTATTAACTTATTGTATTTATTTACCATATAAACTGTTTTCAGCAAAATGTAAATTCAAAAACTTGTGTTCACAATGCAAACCCTCAAACATGAATTCATATGAAATTTTAGCACTACATGGCATAGGAAAAGACTTTCTCCTTTTTTTTCTTGCAAAGGCCTATTTATTTCTCTACTATGTTGGTTCTAGATTATTCTGTCTCCTCAATAGAATAAGAATTCCTCCTTTAATTTTAAATATTTCTGATATTGATATTGATGAATTTTAGAGTACAAAGACTCTCAACTTCTATATTCTCCAATACTGTTGTCAAGATTTGATGCTGCTCTGCTATTGCAAACTTAAGTATTAAGGAATTTCACATTCCCCACTGAGATTTGAAAAGAGTGCTCTTTTCAACCACCTAATAGCTGAGAATGGCCTTTCTTCTTTTTCACTGCATTGGATGAGTAGAAATAACTATAACATTTTCAGGGACTTTAAAGGACATTGAAGGATAGATAGATAAATGGATATGAAATATATAGATATATTTTCAGGTTTCATTCAAACATTCATATGTGTGTCTATTAATATATGAATATATAAAATATACATAATATATAATGCTATGTGTTATATATAATATATAATATACATATAATATATAATGTTTTATATATATATATAAATGAAACCTGAAAATCCCTCTCATTTGCTGAGATATCTTGCCTTACCTTCTGTTACATCCATTGTGAATGCTGAGACAATATTTAAGTTACAGATTAAAAGAATTTTGCTTTCTACTCATTTAAATTACTATGAGTAGTAAAGGCAGCTCCCTACATTGCATTTGGAAAGAGTCTCTAGTAGTTGAAGAAAGAACCTCAACTGAAAGAAATACAAATAGTACTCCAATTTCAGAACCGCCTACTCTTTTTTTAATAGGCATTTTATTGCCAGATAAAGTATACGTTTGCCAAATACAGTATATGTTTGTTGAGCTTTGATTTCTAAATAAGAATGTAGTATTAACAAGATACTAAGTTGGGTTGCAAATTGATTCATTGAAAAACATAAGTATTAAAAATGAATTAATTTTTAACAGAAACATTGATAAATGTTATTTATATTTCTAATTTTTAATATGCAACATTTTTATAAAAATTGTCTATTTTTATATACAAAGCATCTCTATAAAATTAAATTTTAGCATAATATGACAACAGAGGGAAATATAAAATATAAAGAACATTTAATCTGACTTTTTTTAATTGACCATAGTGGGTGTTAAGGAAATCCAATCAAGTGTTTTTGCATTCTGGTGAACCCACTTTTAAATAAAATTTCAGTGGATATAATAAATATATTTCTCAACATTTTCTCTATTTTTTTCCAAATCAGGGCATTTTTAATATTTACCCATGAATGAATTATGCACTTTATTTTTAAAATTATACTATAATAAAACATAATTTACTAGGTTTTGATCCAGTCAGTTGGTACTTATTAGACCAAGGAAAGGTGAAAACACAATGTGTCAGGGAAATCACGGCTTGAAACTTTAACCATAGAATAAGTATGGCTATTAGAACAGAATAGAATAACTACTCACAAAAGTAGCAATGGGTCCCTCTCATGTTCCTCCACAGCTCCTTGACAGAATGCCCTCTGATACTACACCACTGTTAGCCTCAACTGCAGTAATGCTACTAACTGTACTGATTCCTTGAAATTTGAAATCTGTTGTTTAAATTATTCAACTTCCACCCCAAGTATCTTTATGTTACCTTGTTCTTTTTAAAATTTTTCCCTTCCTATTTATTTAGGCTTCCTGGTTATAAAAGTAATGTATGTTCACTATAAGAGAATAAACAGGGGTGCCTGGGTGGCTCAGTGAGTTAAAGCCTCTGCCTTTGCCTCAGGTCATGATCCCAGCATCCTGGCATCAAGCCCCACATCAGCTCTCTGCTCAGCAGGGAGCCTGCTTCCCCCTCTCTCTCTGCCTGCCTCTCTGCCTACTTGTGATCTCTGTCTGTCAAATGAATAAATAAAATCTTAAAAAAAAAAGAAAATAATTATTACTATAATTGGGCACACAAGGTGAAATTCCCTGGGTTCAAACCCTCTTTGCCAATCTTTTATGTGCATTCTAGAACAAGGTCATTAGGCTTTCTGTGATTCAGTTTATGGAATTAAATAGTACTGATCTCATAAGGCTTATGTGAGACTTAAAATAATTAATTAACTCTTCAATAGTACTAGTGGCTTCTTAAGCCTGAAGATGTCTAAAATTAAATTAAGTAATCTGTTGTAAGGATGAAATTAACTGAGAATACCATTTAAGGCCCAATAGACATTTCTTTAATATTAGCAGTAAAATGTGCTATTACCACTTTAATCTCATATTATGCATATGTATATATATACATATACATATATATATACATATATATATATATTTGGCAACTATTATTTCATTCAGCATGAACATGTTCCTATATTCATAGTTATTACTTTTTAAAATAAGTCTCTACCAACCCAAAGTATGAAGAAAATGTAATTTAATTGGTCTGGTATTTTGGGATATGTATATGGTTTCCATTTTTAATTTTGGAGAGAAGGTCAAATTTAGCACTCTTTTACATATATTTTATGCAAAGCATCTTTATTCCTTAAAATGCTTTCTTGGTATCAGAATTACTAGAATTATGGGTATTTAACTCATTCATTCAAGCAATATATAGTGCATGTCTGTATTGAGGCTGGCATTCATCTCAGATCACTGGCACATACTGCTAGGATTTCTATCCCCACGGAGATTGTATTCCATGCAGAATAATTTATGCTTTTGACATACACCATCAAAATCCCTATTGACAAATCTTATACCACATCATCATCTTTTCAACAATGTATGAAATACTAGTCTTTAAACTTCAGCCAAAAAGGAATAATCTAAACAAGCAAGCAACAATTTAACCAAAAAGCAAACAATAGTAACAACCACAAAAATAGAAAATGAGCAATTTAATAAGAGAAAAATACTATGACTTTTTTGCTTTATTTCCATTGATTTATTTTTAACTATTTTAATTAAGTATTTATACTCCTAAATAGCTCCTGAATTCATAGCTCCTGAATCTACCAGTATCTATCTATCATCTATCTATCTATCTATCTAATCTATCTTTTTATTATCTATCTATCTATCTCTCCCCTGCCCACTTTTCATTTGCACTATGTATAGCAGAGAATACTAGCTGCCAGTGTGGCTATCTGGAATTAAGTGCATTTCCCACACTCCTTTTCCTTTGTTAGCAAGCATATGATACACTTCTGGAAAACAAAATATCAACTTATTAGAGCTACAAGTGAAAATCTTTTTTTAAGGTGATCAAACATATTTTCTAATGATAGAGGATATATAGATATATAGATATATAGATATATAGATATAGATAGATAGATAGATATAGATACACACATGTATATCTATATATATACATATACATACATATCTCCATTCTTTTCATATTCTACTTTATTCCAATTTCAGACTCCATCTTGTCAGTTTTGTCAGTTGTTTTAGTCTGTAAAGTATTTACTGATGTACAAAACAAGTTCTTTTCATGTGTAAAAATGTACCAAATGAGTCCAAATTTTGTAGCAATGCTGATTGAAGCAACTGATTTTAATGTTGACTACCATCTATTTGCTATGTGAGCTTGGAAAAGTTACTTAACATCTTTGAATTTCAAGTTCTTCATCTGTAAAATAGTGATAGTAATATCTGTATGACATGATTAGTGTCAGGATGGGAAACAGAAAGTATATGTTTAATACTAGGAATAGTGCCTCGATAATTTCTTTTATAACTATTATTATTACAATTTTAACTAGAATTCCTCAAGCTTGTGATTATGAAGAAAGGCCATATGTCCTCCCCTTTTTGTGCTCAAATTATGGTGGCCTCTGGAACTTTATTGTTGGGAATTATATATCCTTCATTCTGTTTTTCCCAATCTTATGAGAGTTCACAATGAAGTGTTTCACATATGCTCAAAAGCAAAACAAAAACAAAAACAAAACCTTGTAATTTCTATTCACTTTAATGTCTGCATTCTTTCTTCTTTCCAATTTTGACTCCACTTGTTTGTGTCTACTGCTCACAAACTGATTTGGAAAGCCTCCTTGTTGCTGATGTCCATTATTGGCATATTAGTATTAATGCACAGCCTACTTTTCTTGATGCTACAAAAATTTCTAAGTATTCTTAGAACCCAAACGTTGATAATGTCTATGGAGAGGTAGGAAGAATGGCCTTATTTCTGACACTCTGCAAAATTTTATCACTTGTGGCCCTGCATATAAAGGTTTATACCCAGATACCCCTGCCATACTAGTTCCTTCAGCTACAAACCGTAATTTCTTATCAAAATTTCACCAACATCTCTCTATTAAGTTTTTTTTTTATTAACCTCTAAACATAGGAATCAACTCAGATTTAAGCAGGTATAAAATATAGTTGCAATAAAACAGTCTTCATCATCTGATATCACACAGTTCCTCCCCCCAATATAATGGATGTAAATCAACCCAAAACAACCCAACACAGTGTTATTGTTGTTACATGATTACCAACTATTCAGAACATAAATCAAAAATTGGGAAGAAAGAAAAAATGATTCATAAATATTCAAAAATATACTGTGCCAAATGAAATACAAGTCAAAATGTGTGAAGCCAGGATGCCAAAAACATTAATATTGTACCTGAAATACACTATTTTCCTTTGTAAAGTAAGAAATACTTTCCACAAAGTCCACAAAGCATTTTTGAGTTTTGTCTTTTGCCATAGTAAGATTTGAAATACTCTTCATGAGGGGTGCCTAGGTGGTGCAGTCAATTGAGTGATGGACTCTTGGTTTCCACTCTGGTTGTGATCTTAGTGTTGTGAGAGGGAGCCTCATGTTGTGGTCTGCACTCAGCATGGAGTCTGCTTAGATGTATTTCTCCCTCTACCTCTGCCTCTCTCCCCCACCTCAAATAAATAAAAAGTATAAATTAATCTAAAAAAACCTCCCTTCATAATATCCAATACCACAGAACTTTAATAGTAAAGATAATTATCATGCCTAAAAATATTCATATACTGGGAAAAGGGAGAAAAAGTCATCAATTTTATTCTGATTTTGACATATTGGGATGTAAGTTAAAGACATATATTGTAAATAATGCATTCAAAGTGTTTAGTATTTGTTGATAATACCAGATAACCATTTTCTCCTTTATGCCTTGCCTTATATTTATGAATATTATGTTGTGAGAAATGTCTTACCCAAAGAAGATTTGAATGAATCTGAATCAGGAACACAAATCACACAACATTGCATTTGTGTAATTTTGTTAAGGAATAAAAACAATTTCAAATATTACAACAGATGAGTACAAACAATTTACATATGGCATCTAGTACTTTCTATCATCCTAGAATTTGTAAAATGTTTACACTTTCTCAAACTCTTATCACAGTTGTTGCTACAGAGACACATGATGTGGACAGGTTATGGGTAATTACTTCTATTTTAAAATAAGAGAAATGGTAAGATTGGAATACAATTTCATTAGTTTTCTTAATAGTATATTATTCCAAAGATTTGGACCAGTGAAACACTGATGTAGGGATATGACTGAAGTGGTGGTATGAAAGATACGTGATATAGGCAATAATACATGACCCAGAGAAGGAACACAGGCTTATAAGCGAGAGTCTTTTGTTTTCAATTTCAGTGGTCTGTGATATGTGAAAATACATTTACTATTCCAGACTCAGTTTTCTCCTTAATAAAAGTCAGATAATAAGGAGTCCCCCACTGGTCTTCTGGGAGGATTTAATAAGGAAAAAAACACTCATTAAATTCCATTTAAGTGTTTAGCACATAGCATAAAACCTCAATTAATAGTTTTCCTTTGCCATTTTGTTTATGTTAGCCACAACCACACTTATATTAATCACTTTCCCTGGCCCCACTCAAATACATACATGTACACACATGTATACAAACACAGTTTATTTGATCTTCTTGTAAATATTTCATAAATAAGGTCTCAGAATGTTTTGTTACAAATAGCTTTATCTTATGATTTTTTAAAGAAAGCTTTCAAGCTATTAAGTCAAACTTAAATCCATGCTTTTTAGAAATGGACATGGTGTCTACTAGTTAAATAAAAAATGCATATATTTTCATTCCTTCTAGCCTAATGGATACTTAATGATAGAGAAATCTATTTTAAATACTGTAGAATGTTGTTCCTTTGAGCAGGGATTTAAAATGAAATTTTATATGGCATTAGAGTGGCTTACAATCTTCAAATTATTTTTTTTAGAGATTTTATTTATTTATTTGACACAGAGAGACAGATCACAAGTGGGCAGAGAGGCAGGCAGAGAGAGGGGGGGAAGCAGGCTCCCCACTGAGCAGAGGGCCCTGTGGGGTTCTATCCCAGGACCCTGAGATCATGACCTGAGCTGAAGACAGAGGCTAAACCCACTGAGCCACACAGATGCCCCTACAATCTTTAAATTATTCTATTATTCTTATGACTCCAGAATTGCACTTTCTTTGTTACCTTATGATCAAAAAACAAGAGTGAAAAAAAATCAGTTAGTGATCACTTGATAATGATTTAAGCAAAACTTCATAAATAGCAGCCCCATGTTACTTTTACTTATACCTAACCCCTGCTAAATGTGTTAAAAACTGGTCATCACTAGTTCAGAATTTATTTTAAGTGTGTATATATAAATGTAATATTGTGTAGACATTTAATCTTTAACAATTCAAAGGGAATTTCTTTTTTGAAAGATCAATAAAGTAGCAACAGCTGCCTTGGCATTGTATTCCAAATGGACAGGTTTCTAAGATCAAGGAGTGGTTAAGGTCAATATCTCAATTACCCTTTGTCCTGTAAATGATTCTTTCTATGTACAAAGAAAAGTGTTCTGTCAGGATAACATGAGAGAAGATTGTGCACTTAGTGCCCAGAATCTATTTTTCTTTGGATAAACAGAATACTTCACTTTCTTCCCTTTCTGCCAATCTTCCTTTTACAAGGACTAAATTACCTAAATAGAGAGCCAGTCGTTACCTGTCTGAACTTCAAAATCCTAAAAGCAATGGCAATTTGCCATATTGAACACATGGCAAAGACTGGCCTTGTTTTTACTGAAACACTCTTCCCTACTTAGATATTGACAATATAGACAATGAGTCTGTCCTGTTATTTCCTGCCACAGTTTATGTTCATTGGAAGAAACCAATATCTTTATAGAACTTTTGTTTTTCATTTCTTTTCATCATGACTTCTTCTAAAGTAATCATTAGAGTGGAAACTTGCACAGATCTGATTACTCTAAAAACAGATATCAGAAGATTATAACCCTGAACTATAGTTTTATTTTTTTATTTTAGATTTTTTTTAAGATTTTATTATTTATTTGTCAGAGAGAGAGAGAGCACAGGCAGACAGAGTGGCAGGCAGAGGCAGAGGGAGAAGCAGGCTCCCTGCTGAACAAGGAGCCCATCCTGAACTGGATCCCAGGATGCTGGGATCATGACCTGAGTCGAAGGCAGCCGCTTAACCAACTGAGCCACCCAGGAGTCCCTGAACTATAGTTTTAATTACTGCTCTACCTGGAGTGAATTGGAAAGACAAAAATAAAAACAGGAAAGCAGGGACTGGGAAAAATGATGACAGGGGTATGAAGAAATAGGAAGATGGTACTATCTTCAACTTAGATAATACTGATCTGGTCACCATATTCCCACTGAAAGATAAACACTTCAGTGTATATACATCAGAGGTTGGATTTTAATCCAATTTCCAACATTTATTAAATTTGCGACTTTTATTTGAGGAGTTTACAAACTCATCTTTGCTTCCATTTCTGTATTTCCAAAATAAAGGTAAAATGAGTCAAGTATGTAAAGTATGTGGGTAGGTAGCTAGAACATAGTAAATGGTCAATAAACTTGCTGATATTGTCATGGCCTAGCTTCTTTCAGAAATATTTCCCTTGACAAATCTCTTCAAATTTAAGCCCATTTTTGGGTCAGATTTCTTACAGTAATTCTATAGTGATATTGTCTCCCAAATCTGACTGCAGCTAAAGGTATAAAGTGCAATTTTCTTTTATCCTCCCTCTTAAAAGTTATGTAAAAATTTAGAAAAATGTATTTAAAGAGTTTAAGTAGCACTAATAAAATTTTATAGATTTTTTATTGTGGAATATACTACTGCAAGTGACTATTATTCAACTCCTAATTTTCCCAAATTTTAACTTGTTACCAAAGTGCAATTTTAAATTGTGAAAGCCTAAAATACCAATCAGAACACAGGGGATATTTCAGAGAAAAAAAAAACAAACACATAGATAAACATAGGAAGGAACAAGCATTTTGTTTGAAGTGTCTGAGTTGGACTTACAGCCTTCATCATTGTGTGTGAAATACCTAGTTTAGGTGATTGACAATAATGTATTCAGCTAATACAAATACCATTATTAATTGCTCATTTAGAAAGAGCTGCCTAGGGGTGCTGGGTGGTTCAGTGGGTTGGGGCCTCTGCCTTCGGCTCCGGTCATGATTCCAGGGTCCTGGGATCGAGACCCGCGTCGGGAAGCCTGCTTCCCTTCCTCTCTCTCTGCCTGCCTCTCTGTCTGCTTCTGGTCTATATCTGTCAAATAAATAATACAAAATAAAAAATAAAAAAAAAAAGAGCTGCCTAGTGAAACAGAAAACATGCTAAACACACTAGTTTAAAGATATCCTCTGATAATTTGCCAATATCATATTATTAAATTCATTCCAAATGAGTAGAAAATGTTGAAATATTGAAACTATGGATCATCTTGCATTAGTCTCTCTCATAGACACACACACATGCACACACATACATTTTGCATATCTAATATCTTATGTACAAAAATATAAATTTAATATTTTAATGGTTTTTAGTACAGTCCATGTGTTGTAAGTATATTGCATAGGACAGAATGAAGGAAGATGCTCTTTTGTTCTTCTTTCTTTATGTTTTTTTTTTTAAAGATTTTATTTATTTATTTAACAGACAGCAGAAAAAGGCAGAGAGGCAGGCAGAGAGAGGAGGAAGCAGGCTCCCTGCTGAGCAGAGAGCCCGATATGGGGCTCGATCCCAGGACCCTGGGATCACGACCTGAGCCGAAGGCAGAGGCTTTAACCCACTGAGCCACTCAGGCGCCCCTCTTTCTTTATGGTTTTGATTCATATCTCCCAATTTATTAAAAACATATTTTGTTTTCATTTTCTTTGAGGCATCCTCCAATGACTTTGAGTATCCTTCAGAATATTATAGTTGCATCAAACAAATTGAGGTTTAGATTTAAGCTCTACTGTCATACAAATTTCTTACCATAGTGATTTAGAGGTTCCACTCTATATATGCACTTAAAGATCAATGTAACAAATAATAAGAAATAATGCATAAAGAGTCATGTATTAAGTACTCAAGAGTATAGATCTTATATAATTTTTTCCACTAGTCAACCATTGTTTTCTTCCTTCTCACCATCCCCCATTACTAACAAGAAAAGTTGTAGACCATCCCCCATTACTAACAAGAAAAGTCGTAGTCTGACATTTTATCCGGATTATTGAGACTTTTTCTAATTTCTTTATTAATTGTAGTTCATTTGAATGTAAATTATTGTTAAATTGCACATCTTCTTTCTTGTCTTATTTCCATCCCTGTTATAAAAATCCATTTACAAATAAAAGCAAATTAATTAAATAAAAAAAAAAAACAATAATTACTGGTAACTTTAGTCAAGTAGAAGTGCACAAATCAAAGTTTGAAGTGATACTATGTTTCTCACAAACATACATAAAAATAAATAATTTCTGAAAGATTTTTAACAACACATATTTTAATGAAAGCCCAGCTTACTCAAGGCCAGGAAGGCTCTCTATTCAGTCTTAACGTCTATAGTTTTGCTAGTTCAATTAGAGACACCACTTGTGAAGGTGCACTAAACCAGCTTTGAAGCACTACAATGATTTCTATAATCAAAATCTTTACTAACTTTGGTCAAAAAGCTAAACATTTAATGAAATCTAAAATCATAAAAGCAGTATAAATGTATAAATACTTCATTTGTTCATAAGAAGTGCAGCTTATGTTCCAGAAGTCTCCTACCTGATATTTCTTTCCTCCAATGGAACTATCCCAAATCTTTGCTTTCATCAAATTTGAATAGAAGATTTAGGAAAACTCATTTTCTTACAAACTCGTGAAGTGAACTTTGGATTTATCAAACTGTATGTATGAGAAAGAAGTGTTTTGAATACTTTGCTATTTGTGTTCAGCTTTCTAATTTATAGAGGCACACATTTCTGAATTTTTATTATGAATTTAAAAAATAATTCTTCAGTGAACATACTGAAAAATCAGTAATTTTACATATAAATACTTTTTTATCAGCCAATTTATCAGTTTAGCTGATCTTTTATATGATTACAAAGGCCTAGTGCATTCATTTATAAACTTCAAAAACTTTTCTATTTTGTTTAAATATTTATTTCCCAAATATCTAAAATATATCGAAACAACCAAATAATGACATTGACTCTGTCTGGAATGATCAATGCAAACATTATCTTAAATGTGTTAATATACCGCATAATATACTGAAAGCAGTGCTGTTAAAGATAAAAATATACTGATCAGTAGAAGTTCATTTAAAATAAATGAAGAATGAAATGACCTTTAATATGTAATTGCTTCTAAAATAATATCAACTTAATGGCAAATGGGGTGGTAGGTAGAGGTCTTTGTGAACTGAGTTACGGATTATCACCTTGATTTTACTGTGGTACAGTAACTTAATCATTTGACCTTGCTTGCTACCCAAACATTTGGCAGTCCTTGCTATTCTTGCACTTTATCTGAGCACTTTAGAATGGTATGCCTTTTCCCCTTCTTTTCATCTAAACCATATTGTTCTTCAAGGTTTAGCTAAAAATCCACAATATGCTCCTCTAACCTCCAGCCTGCTTCATTCAGGTCAATGTGCCTAAATGTGGTTCTTCTCATTTTTGTTTTTCTCTCCCTGCTTCTTTCTCTTCTTTCCTCTTCTTCTTCATCTTTAATTAAACTTACTCATCATCAACCTTCCAAAGATTCATAGTTGCTGTTGTCATTATTTGGATCTTTTCTTCCACAATTAGATTTTAAACTACTCTTATGTCTTATTGCTTTAAAAATGCAATTAAAAACTTGCAAGATCATTCTGGATTACATTATTTATTCTATTGTTTCATTAGTATATAAGGTGAAATAAGTAATTAGATGAGCTTCAAATTTTATTTCTTAGAGAAGTCATAGGTGAATAGTCAGTATAAGAAAAAGAGCAACATAGAAGATGTTCCCAAACCTGAACAACTGAAGAGGTTGCAATATCTGTTTATTAATATGAGCATATATGTGAAATAGTAGTTTTGGAGTGGAATTTAGAAGTTTTACTTCAAGTTTGATACGTTTAAAATATGATAAAGTCACCTGGATAGTTCAGTCGGTTGGGCGACCGACTTGTTTCAGCTCAGATGATGATCTCAGGGTCCCCTCCCAGTGCTTGCTCATTCTCTTTCTCTGAAATAAAGAAATTAATTTAAATAAATAAAGTATGATAAGTTTAAGATGGTTATTGGAGCAGGTAGTTTATATATCAGTATAGAGTACAGAGGAGAGTTTATGTTAGAGATAAAAACTAGATATATCAAGGTTTAATTAGAGAAGCAAAAATATTAGCATGCATATATTGTATTGCATATACACACATACGTACTTCATTCATTCATTCATTTTTGGTTATAGGAATTTGAGCTTTAGGCAATTTGGGGTGCTAATTATTAGTCCCTAAAGCTCTTCTAATAAAGTATGATGCTGAAAATAAAAGCAGACAGGGCAGGCAAGTCAAGAAAGAAAGCTGCATGTAAAGTGGGAGAGATCATGAAAGATCAAGCTGGAACACATTAGCATGAGCTGACTCCCATTAAGACGGACTCTAAAACCTGGATCTATTCTTATTGCCTCTGATCTGGATGGGGGAGGAAGCTTGTAGAAACTGGGTACTTTGTCATTCCAATGAACACACTCTTTGGACCCCCAGAAGTGTGAGAAGGGAAGAGAGAATCCAAAGGTATGTGAAAGCAGTCCAAACCCAGCCTCCACCTCAAGTCATTGAATAAAGCCATCAGATAAGCAACAATATGTGTGACCTACAAAACAGCCTCTGCTTTACTTTTACCTTCCTGTTGTCAATAGGATATCTTTTGTGAAATCTTTGAGAAATCAAGATTTTTCTGTTAAGGCAAGTAGCGGTACCTTAACAAAATTTGAATGTTGACAGAGAAGTTCTGGGGCTGATCCTTGAGACATTCCAGGCTTGTTACGTGGTTTGTCCTCTAGAATTGTTTTTAAGAGAAAGAGAGAGAATAATTAGCCATTTTGCTTACTGGGAACTATTTTAAAAATATTTCCAGTGAGAATGCATTAAGGTCTCTATCACTTTTTATTTAGAACATTAGTAATGTCCATTTTTTTTCCTTTGTCATGGAGAGATAAAATAAGAAAAAATCAGATACTGCATAATATTAAGATGGAGGAAGTATGCTATATTGAAGCAATTTTAAAAATATCTAGATGTTTAGGGCACTATTTTCTCAAAAGTTGAATGAAATCCCAAAGCATAAGCAAGGCTCTGGACAAGACATTCAATGTCTCCATAAGAAGCAGACTGAGAATATGAAGGATTTATAACCTAATTGGAATTGAATTTTATCTAAGAAGCAATAATTAGGTGAAGAATGAAAGAGAATAGATCCAGAAGTTTGAAATTTACCTGCTTTGCGATGTCACCCCCTTTGTCTATTAGCCAATTCCAAATGTATGTGCTTTCTATAATTTCATCACCCATCTCCACATAGACATTGCTCTCTGAAAAGTTTCCTGTCTCTATTAGATACTCATCCACTCTCAATTTGTTAAATATTTATTCATTTCAATAACAAGAAGGACAACAATATAGAACAAATGTCTCTATGCTTCTGACTCTCAAACTCTTTCATTCACTTTTCATTCAAATTTAGAGTCACTTCCTGGGTCTCATTCACTACTGACATTTTAAAATCCAACAATTTAATTTCTTTCTCCATGCCTGAATTCAAAAATATTCTCTGTAAAGAAATTAAAAGCTTCCTAGGTACCAAATTTAATGAAAAGCATTTTCATCCCTGTATGACTGTATCATTCTATGGTTTTATCAACACTGCAGAACTCTAGCTCCATGTTCATCTGTACTCTCTTTGCCTACATTAACCTGGTGCTTATTTGACAATTTCTTCTCAGTTTTCTTTTTTGCATCTTAAATTTATAATCTCTATTTTTTTCTTTTGCTTTTGCTTTCTTTTTTTTTTCTCTCACTTCTATGGGTGCTTTACACATTTTACACATGAATATTTTATTGTATTCTTGACATCCTTTCCTGAGTGTACAATAGTTTCCTCTTTGCTCCTGCCTAAATTGTAACTCCAGTTACAATTCAATTTACCAAAAGCTTTTATGCTAGCAATAAAATCTAACATGTGCCAGGTTCTTCTTTGTTTGTGTTTATATCAATTAACCCAATATTATGATCTTAATCTTCATATTAGCAACTAAGAATGAAGAAGTAGGTAACTTGGCCAAGGTCACACAATTAGCACATGGCTGACCTGAAATTTGAACCCAAGCAGATTGGACTGAGAGCCATTTCTAATTGCTCTATTCTGTGTCCCCTCAACCAGTACAATTACTTGAAAAATCACACTCGTTTAACTCCCTATCTACATCAGATGGAATACCCCTTTGGAAAAAATTAAATAAATTAACTAAAATGACATTTTATTTGAAGATTTACTTAGCTCTTGCTCAATTTATGAAAACTGCAGGTTTGAGTCTCTAAGACTTAGAAACAGAATCCTCAGTTGGAAACAATTTGGTTGTTTTAAACCAAACATAGATAAAATTCAGGCATATAGAAAGCACTCCAAAATATGTGTTGAGGGGTGCCTGGGTGGCTCAGTGGGTTAAAGCCTTTGCCTTCAGCTTAGGTCGTGATCTCAGGGTCCTGGGATCAAGTCCCACATCGGGCTCTCTGCTCAGCGAGGAGCCTGTTTTCTCTCTCTCTCTGCCTGCCTCTCTGCCTACTTGTGATCTCTCTGTCAAATAAATAAATAAAATCTTTAAAAATATATATATATGTTGAATAAACCAATTAGTGAATAAATAATGAATCATAGGATGATTAAAAATGGAGTTCATCTAACAATGTTAAATTTCTTAACTTCAAAATATATCATGGAATAATTAGAAGTCTTAGGGATTTATATCAGACTTAATTTTAAGTATAATATTCTAGAATAGAACTGAGCTTGTTTATCATTGGCTTTCCCATACTATACAATTCAACAATTTGTACTGGTAGCTCCTAGTCTAGGAAAACAGATAGAAAATAAAAACCTTTAAGATAAATTTGTCTATAATTAAAATAATAAACAAATAACTCTTATCATTCTCATCAAATGCATTTATGTTTCCAAACTCATTCTAGCCTCTTCATACACTAAGTGGAGAAACTTCCTTCTGTTGGATGATTCAGCACCAGAAAGAGCCGTTAGCAAAGCCTCTAATATGTTGGGGATCAAAAATCAAATAACAAGCTCCTGGAACATGAACATGGAAGAAAGCATTATCCCTTAAAATGATCTTGGGATCTTAGAAATGTGCTTTTATTATATTCTTTCTGGGATTTCTAGATAGATGGGACAAAGTGTTATAGCAAAAAGGAAACTGGACTTGGAAGAAGAATTGACTCTTATTTTAAGCACTTTCACTCTATGACCTTGGCAATAAAAAGACTGGCTCAAATGATGTAATGTTTAAGGTTTGCCCAGCTCTAATGTTCTATGAATTAAATAAAGATTCTAGCTTTTAAGCAACAGAAAATCATTAGCTATCTCACGTGTGTGACTGATTTGTGCGCCTGTGTATATGCATATGTATAAGTTTCGATAGCAAGTGGATTAGTGTTTGACTGCAGGGTTTTTTTCTTTATTCTGCAATTTACTTTTACTGCCAAAATAACAAAAAGAGATTTAACGTATTCCACTGAATTCCAAGTAAGATATTGATTTTTCCCCAAACTTCTAAATAACACTTTTATTCAGTATAAATAACGGCCAATATTGCCAATAATTCTTACAGTGTACATTTTGATGTTATTGTTTGTATCCATTAGTAAACCAAATAAACTATCACATGTCAAGTGTGACATTAATACACCAGTATGATGCAAATCATTTTTTGTCTCTGCTCTCTTTCTTTTTGAAGAGATTACAAAAATACCTTGGTAAATAAATGGGTGGAGTTCAAAGAATGAGAAACTAAAGCAGGATTACTCGGTTAACAAAAACAAGGTACCTGCTATTTTTTACGTTTTCATTTGAATTCCATTTAATTAACATACAGTATAGTATTAGTTTGAGTTGTACAATATAGTGATTCAATATGTCCATTCAGATGCTCATCACAAGTACACTCATTTATCCCCATCACCTATTAAACCCATGCTCCCACCCACCTTTCCACTGGTAACCATCAGTTTGTTCTCTATAAAGAGTCTTTTTCTTGGGTAGCCTCTTTCTCTCTCTGTCTCTCTTTCTCTCATTTCCCCTTTTGCTCATTTGCTTTACTTTTTTTTTTTTTTAAGATTTTATTTATTTATTTGACAGAGATCACAAGTAGGCAGAGAGGCAGGCAGAAGAGAGAGGAAGGGAAGCAGGCTCCCCGCTGAGCAGAGAGCCCGATGTGGGGCTCGATCCCAGGACCCTGGGATCATGACCCAAGCTGAAGGCAGAGGCTTAACCCACTTAACTCTGAAGGCAGAGCTGCCCAGGCGCCCCTGCTTTACTTCTTAAATTCCATGTATGAGTGAAATCATATGGTATGTGTCTTTGACTGATTTATTTCACTTAACATCATACTCTCTAGCTCCGTCCATGTTGTTGCAAATGACAAGATTTCATTCTTTTAATGGCTGAGTAATATTCTGTTGTGTATATATATCACAACTTTCTTATCCATTCATAAGTTGATGGACATTTGCACTCTTTCCATAATTTGGCTATTGTAGGTAATGCTACTATAAGCATCAAGATGCATGTATCCCTTTTAATTGGTATTTTTGTATTTGTGTAAATACCTAGTAGTGCAATTGCTGGACCCCAGGTAGTTCTGTTTTTAACTTTTTGAGGAAACTCCATACCACATACCATTTTCAAGAGTGGCTGTTTCCCACCAACAGTATAGGACGTTTTCTCTTTGCCCACACCCTTGCCAATAACTGTTGTTTCCTATGTTGTTAATTTTAGCCATTCTTGTAGGTGTGAGGCGGTATTTCATTGTAGTTTTGATTCGTATTTCCCTGATGATGATGTTGTGCATCTTTTCATGTGTCTGTTGGCCATCTGTATGTCATCTTTGAAAATATGTTTATTCATGTCTTCTGTTCATTTTTTAACTGGATTATTTGTTTTTTGGGGTGTTGAGTTTTATAAGTTCCTTATATATTTTGGATACTAACCCTTTATCAGATATGTCATTTGCCCATAACTTCTATTCCATAGGTTGTCTTTTAGTTTTGTCTATTATTTCCTTCATTATCCAGAAGCTTTTTATTTTGATGAAGTCCTAGTAAGTTTATTTTTGCCTCTGCTTCCCTTGTCTCAGAAGACGTATCTAGTAAGAAGTTGCTATGGCCAATGCCAAAGAAGTTGTTGCCTATGTTCCCTATGATTTTAATGGTTTCATATCTCACATTTAGGTCTTTAACCCACTTGGAATCAATTTTTATGTATGGCATAAGAAAGTGGTCCAGTTTCATTCTTTTGTGTCCAGTTTTTCCAGTGTTATTTGTTGAAGACCCAGTCTTTTTCCCATTGGATATTTTTTCCTGCTTTGTCAAAGATTAGTTGACTGTTGGTTGTGGGTTCATTTCTGGGTTTTCTATTCTGTTCAACTGATCTATTTTCATGCAGTACCATACTGTTTTGATTACTACAGATTTGTAATGTAACTTGAAGTCAGGAATTGTGATACCTCCAGCTGTTTTTTGTTTTGTTTTGTTTTGTTTTTGTTTTTTGTTTTTCCAAGGTTGCTTTGGCTCCTTGGGGTCTTTTGTGGTTCCATACAAATTTTTAGATTGTTTGTCCTAGTTCTGTGAAAAATGCTAGTAGTATTTGGATAGGGATTCCATTAAATGTATAAATTGCTACAATAAGTGAAGATAGCTAAATGGACTTGTCAGGGTAGGCTATGTCATGTAATGATGTTGAAATACAAATCCTCAAATATCAGTAGTCAAAGCAATAAAAACTTACTTCTCATACTGGCCACACATCTTCCATGGAGTATAAGGGATCACTGTTTAACATAGTCCTTGAGAGAACTAGACTGACAAAACAGTTACCATTTTAATTTTGCTGGTTACTATGTGAGAGGCAAAGTATGTCCTGAAGGATCTTGCATTAGCAATGAAATATTGTAGCCCAGAAATGGAGCTTATCTTTTCTGCTCAGTCTTATTTAGCCACAGGGCCCTGTTCAACTCTGAAGGAGCTAAGTACAATCCTGCTGTGTTTCTGGAGTCTGGGAGTTAGTAATACTCAGCAAGAAATTCTTAAGACTACCTATCTGAAAATACTTTTATGTTAATGCCCATTCCTTCCCTTAGAAGATGTATTGCTTACTTATGAGTATGCCACAGATTATTCAAAGTGAGGTTCCATGGGTTATCGTGAGTATTTGTGATTAAACATGAAATACAAAACATTATTCCCAAGTCTCAATCCTCATGTTGGCTCTGTGTGATTAGCAAGAAGTCATAAGAATTGCAGCTGAGATAAAAAGCTTGCTCAGATTTTCTTGTTTGGGAACTATGATCTCAAGATTATTTTCTTTCCTCTGTCCATGGTTACAATGTAAAAAAATTAAAACCCTTAGAAAGGCATCAAATTAACTAAACAGTAATTATAGTTTGAGAGTGGGGAAAGGGATTGGGAAAACCTGATTAGAGAGAGGGACCTTCTAGGAACTCCCTTAGGATTCTGTTCTGTAGGATAGGCAACTAGATTTACAACTCTATCGAAGTTACACTACTTGGGAAGCAGTGATTTCCAAAAGGAAAGTAGAGTTAGAAATGAGAACTGAAAAACAATGATTAACTCTTGCTAAGGAATAAAATTTGCTCAAGGCCAGCTTTTACCAAAAAGTAAAACATTTTCCCTAACTCATTTCCTGAAAACAGTGCGTTCTAAAACAAAACATGTTTAGCATGACCTTTTTTCTTCTTCTTCTTCTTCTCAAGGTGGAATGAATAAATTACAGAAAATTCTCCATATCCTTGAAGGCAGAGACTGCCTTGCTCATTTTGGAATGTCCCCTGTGACTTGCTCACTGACTAAATGCCTGAGCCAAAGTCACTTCCTATGATGACAGCAGGTTATTGGCAAATCTCCATAGAAATATCATCACACTGAGGCCAATACTAAATTAGAACGATGCTATTTCGCTTGATACGAGTTGAAGCCATTTTTCTGGTATATAATAGATCTTATATCAGTACCCTTCAAGAAAGTGTCCCCAAAGCATCAACTATATTATTCTTTCACTAACTTGGTCAGATAAAGGAACTTTTTAAAAATAGTAGAGAAGCTTATTCTTTCATTTGGGACATGAATCCCATGTTATTTGTTTTAAAAAATAGTAACCTGGTTAAGAAAAATCACTCCTGACATTGGTCAGAATCCATGAATGAGCATAACTCGAGAGCACCAAAATCAATGATTGTGGTAGAATATTTATCTTGGACACAGTTACTGAGTCAGGTGGGATGAAGGGTCCACGGAGTCTTTGAGACCTCTGAAGTCTTCTGAAACCTGCTGCTCTTTCACCACATAGGAACCTGAATGATTTTAAAGGGAAGATACTTACTACAAGAGGATCCTGTAGCTTAAAGGAGAATCAGTCCTGGTTCTTTTCAGGGTAGTTCACATGCTTTTTTGTTGCTTTCGTTGGTTCATTAATTTTAATCTATAGCAAAAAAATCATTTTTGTTGTTGTTGATAAATATCATAATGAAG
The DNA here is from genome assembly GCA_003697995.1 of Taxidea taxus jeffersonii. NCBI lineage: Eukaryota > Metazoa > Chordata > Mammalia > Carnivora > Mustelidae > Taxidea > Taxidea taxus. The sequence goes on along the minus strand of ML111213.1, from coordinate 155,883 downwards.
TAACATGAGGTCAGCCAGACCACAGTGAATGGGCTTAAGTACCAAATGAATATTATAAGCCAAATCTAAAGTGGACACATGGTTGAAAACTGTCACTTTTGTTATTTTTCCAAAATTCTTTAGTAAATTGCCAAAATCCCATGAAAAATAATGAACTCAAGATCTGATTGTAGATCGGGAACTGAATCTAGACCTCTAGATGAGTAAAACTTATAAAATATTGATACAACTGATTTGTGAAAATATTCATGGTATAGATTTTGACTATGAGCATTATACAACCGTTATTTGCAAAAAATAATAAAATTAATTTTAAAAAATTTAAAACAGATGAACAGGTTACTTGACCCAACTATTTCAGTTCCCTCTTACTAAATGAGCTTTGTGATGTGGAAAGAAATAAAGTGACATACAATATAGCATTTATTATAATAGCTGACACATAGTTGTACTCCCCTTCTTGTCTTTTCTTGCCCTCTCTTCCTTGATCTTTCTTTTATTCTCATTTCTTCTTCCTTTCTTCTTTCCTTTCTTCTTTTCTTCCTTCCTTCTTAACAACCTTATTTGTTTATTTTCCTTGCTTTTTTTCAAGAATTATTAATACATAATTTCAAAGACAATGAATAGCTTAATATTCTAGCAAAAATAATCACTCAAAATAAGAAGCAAATACACAAAGATGTCTAATTTTATAAAAGTGGAGTTATATTTTTAAAATTGTTGTTAATGGTTTATATTAACATTTGAAACTGCATTTTTAAACATTTGTTCGTTTGTTTTCTGATTTAATCCATCAACACGAATTTGTTGGGGACCATGTGTGTACACAAAAGACCCTGAATATGGTCAGTTAGTGTTAATTAACAGCAAATATTTTAAGACAAATATTGGTCTATATTATTTAGTTTTTATCTACATAAAAATAACTTTTCTGTTACTAAGTTTAGATATATTAAATGAGTTCTAAAACTTTTCAAGTTTGAAAAGCCTTAGGATTTAAAGTTTACTAAATTATCATGTTGTCTAGTAGATTCACATTGAAGATTCCAAATCATATTGACCATATTAACAATGAAATCTACATTGAAGTCAAGGTTATACAAACATTATTTAGTTCTCAAATTCTTTATCTGATGGAACTCTTACTCATCACTAGATGGCACTCTAAATTTAGACTGTAATATATGTTCAACTAGAAGCTACTCAACTTGTGTTTTATGAAGAATTCATCATATGAAATAAATAATCCGATTCCCTCCTCATACACAAAGTTGCTATTTCTTCTACTATTTTATCAGCAATAACTAAGGAAACCTACAATACTTAATAGAAGATGATTGCCAATATAAGAATCAAAAAGACTAGAATATAAAGAAAATATTATGGTTTTTAAAAATATTTCTCACAGGGGCATCTGGGTGGCTCAGTGGGTTAGAGCCTCTGCCTTCAGCTCAGGTCATGATCTCAGGGTCCTGGGATTGAGCCCCGCATCGGGCTCTCTGCTCAGTGGGGAGCATGCTTCCTCCTCTCTCTCTGCCAGCCTCTCTGCCTATTTGTGATCTCTGTAAAATAAATAAGTAAAATTTTAAAAAAATTCTCACTAACTTTTTAAGCTTTTTGTTTAAATTTTTCATTTTAGAGCGTAATTTAGAGTATTTACAGCATAATTTATATATATTCTTGGATATATTTACATATCTAAGAAATAATTAAAGCATCTTTATTTCTGTAAATCTAAAACATCTTACCCACCTTTGAAAAAGCTACCTTATTGGGACGCCTGGGTGGCTCAGTTGGTTAAGCACCTGCCTTCAGCTCAGGTCATGATCCCAGCATCCTGGGATCGAGTCCCACATCGGGCTCCTTGCTTGGCAGGAAGCCTGCTTCTCCCTCTGCCTCTCTGTCTGCCTGTGCTTGCTCTCTCTCTCTCTCTAACAAATAAATAAATAAAATATTAAAAAAAAAAAGAAAAAGCTACCTTATTAAAAATTACTTTTTCTTTCATAAATATGCAAATAGGATGGAAACAATAAAAGTGAATGTACTTCAATTAAAATGTTTTCCTAATCAAATATAACTCTATGTGCATTCCTTCAAATACAAGACAATAATCATGATTCCTGTTTTTCCAGATGCTTATCTTATGTTCATCAAATTCTTAGTTTCTATAAAGATTTTTAGCTTCATGTAAAGGCCAAGTGCTTTCTTATCTTACTCTCATGTAAGTGATGACATCCCACATGAAATTATAAAAATGAATCTCTGGAAATGTGATCATGAACATTTGAAAAGTAACCAGCCAATGATCTTCTGACCCTGCATAATTGAAACCGTCAACTGTTCTCTGTCCAGGGACATGGGCCCGGATGGTTAGCATAAGGGGCAGTGAGGTGGTTCCGCCTCACATTCAGACTGTCAATTAGACCACATTAAGGAACACTTCTAGCAGGGCTAATGTTACTGCTAGAGAAAGGCAGGCATTTAAAGATGGCCAATACTTACTTAGAATATTCTATATTAGAAGCCAGCATTTTCTATGGATGAAAGTCAATATATTTATCTCTTATTCTATGCTAAGGTCATGACTCCAATTATTATGTAAAAATGGATGAACTCTGAATGGATTTGGCTTTGCTGATGACTGCAGATTTTTTTTTTTTCTTTTTCTGACTGCACACTAAAGTTTGACTCTTTAATTCTCTAGGTCAGACATGTGGGAAAAGACTGTTAGAGTCTTCCTTTCCACATCAAAAAATGAGATCTTTACATAAAATCTCTTCTGGCCAAATGAAAAAAAAAAAAAAAAAGAAAGAAAAGAAAAGAAGTAGAGTCATATTACATTACAGAATAATTTCTTTTCTATTGCATAAATTTCTTTACAATGTGAAATGAGAAGAAAATCCATCATTATTAACACTGGCAAATAGGTAGAATTTTAATATTCATATTGCTAATCAGTTACTGTGAGTGTGACATAAAAGAAGAAGGCAAAATACTATGTTGCTCTGAGATAGCTGAAATACATATTTCAGAAGAGGGATAAAATATTCTTAGGAAAGAATTATGATTTCTTTTAAATGCCCCAAAAATGTTTAATGTATTATAAAATATAAAGAAAATTAATTTACTTCAAGATTTCATTTGCTTTTAAATCAAAAGTTATCTCTGTCGATACTGATCTACTATGGGTAATTTAAAAAAAGACCAGGAATTTGGGAAAATTTATTATTATACAGAGCATGTGAGAACAAAATTTAAGACAAATATTTACTGACTGATATTAGGTTTATAAAATTTGACACAGGATGCAATAAAAGCTTTATAAAGCTAAAGCGCATTGGTGAAGAATAAAGTATATTTTCCAAATGGTCAAAAACAAAGAGAAATAAAGAATTGTGTCAGAGGATAGGACTTCAGAAAAGATACCTAAAACAACACAAACTTTGACCCCAGATTCCTCACAGATATCCAACTGATAAGAAAAGTCTTTCCAATAACCTCAGGCACATTTGTCAAAAAAATAATGTACTTGGAATTAGCCAACCTATTTTGTATCCTGACTTTGTTCTTGCTAGTTTTGGGAACTTGAACAAGTGATTTTATCCTTCTAAGCCTAGGCTTCTTCATCTTAAAATAAGAAAAAATAATGCCCAAACAATCCTACTGTCAATTGCCTATTTGGAAAAAGACCTAGAATTGAAATGTCTGGAAACCATGACCAAGCATTCATTACTTAGATTAACTCTAGCTTCTTCAGGAAATAGAGTGGAAACGTGTTTTTGAATTATTTTAAAATGCTGCAAGTGACCCTATTTATTATATAAAAATGTTCTGCCTTTTGCAAAATGTGTTTGAGGCAACTACATGTATATTTTGCTTTGAAATATATATCAGCTAATGCACTTGGTGACTTGTTGATTTACTTACTATTTCCTTTAGGAAGAATTACCCAGGAGATTACCAACTTTAGGACACACTTTTTTATATAAAAAAATACAAAAACTAAAAAGATGCATAAATGAAATAAGAATATGGGAATCAAAAATGTGTGTATTCAAAGAATTTGAATTAGAAAAGAGTACTGGAGCTCAGACAAACGTGATTCGACTTCTCGATCTGTCCTAAACTCTTGCTGACCAAAATGTTGGTTTACAAATGTGCAGCATATGTACCACCTGGGGTCTTGTGTGTAATGCACACTTTAAGGTCTTATACCAAACCTACTATATTTTAGCAACATCTCCAGATGTTCCATAAATACAAAGGTTTAAGATGCATTGCTACTTATATAATTTCCATGGGTTCATAAATTGAACATATTATCTTTCCATTATTTTACCCTTTTGTCATCATTTCATCATTTCATAGAGCTCACAGAGAGCAATAAACTGTTAGTCACAAGTGTTTATGATGGGTCACCTGGGTGGCTCAGTTGGTTAAGTGATTGCCTTCAGCTCAGGTCATGATCCTGGAGTCCCAGGATCGAGTCCCACATCAGGCTCCCTGCTCAGCAGGGCTCTGCTTCTCCCTCTGACCTTCTCACCTCTCATGCTCTCTTTCATTCTTCCTCTCACATAAATAAATAAGATCTTTTTTTAAAAAAGTGTTTATGATGGAGTAACTCAAGCCTGCTTTTCTTTACAAGTAGAAAGATGGAGCTCATGTAGTTCCATTGTTTTCAAGACTGCAGCCAATTGGTTAAATTGAAAAACTTTCCATACAGTGAGAAAAATGTTCAACTATTGATTTTCCTGGAATGAAAATTCATTGACTATATTCTAGTTATATCTCTGTATATCAGTCTGTTCCTTCCTGAACCAGTGTGGTTTCTGAACACACATAAAAACAATCATCTTTTCTCTGTCCCTTTTCAAACTTTCTTCTTATTTTTTTATCCTCCAACATACAATACATACAATATGGTCAAGGAACCATAGTTGATAGAGAACAATCTTACAAAAATGTCTCATTTCTAGATTCAAAGCCATCTTTGGTTTCACTCCTAGGCCAAATAATTATAGTCATTATCATTGCAATTATCTGTGTTTAATGTAAAATGACATTGCCAACCTACTCTCGGGGTGGTGACAGCTTAATACCCAGCTCAACACTCATTGTTGGATGGTGATCTTCTTTGCCTCTTTCAGAAAAATTGCATTGTTATGTTAAATTTAAATTTGTTTTCAATTAAATAGCATTCAATGTTGACAATAATAGCATGGCTTAGAGTATAAACAACTTTGTAAGCAATTATTAAATATCAGACATTGCAATTATCAATTTGTTTCCTATAGTACTGTGAAATAGTTATGTTTATTATCCTCATTTTATAGATGAGAAAACAAGATTCAGGAAATTTAAGTGACTTTCCCAAAACTTGAATCTTCCTATGTACTTTAATTCCAAAAGTCTTGCTAATAATTGTAACTATGCCTTACCTCAACCAAAAAATTAATACCTTAAGAGGAAAACCAAAATATATCTTTCTATATTTCCATTAGGCTTAAGCATAGAGGATATAAAACAACTATTTATAATTGTTCAAATGGCTTTGCCTCAAAATATATTGGTTTAGAAATTTTATAAATAGAAAAGCATGAATGGAATTATTAGGTGAATAAATCTTGTACATAAATTTTGTGAAGTTCCTGTATGCATTTACTATTTGTCCAAATATTTGTTTCCTTTAGTTATTCAAGTTGCCAAACAATAGTCTATCCTTCTGCAAACAGTGAACTAATCCTTCTATTTAGTCAATTTTGTGTTACACACTGAAGAGAACCAAGAATAGATGGTTAATATAATGTAATACCATATAGGTCATGACCAGCTTATCTAAAATTACACTAGTTCTGCACTTTCAATGCATCACAATAGACTTGTCCTAAATATTTTGCTCCACCCACAGAACTAGAAGGAGATAGATTATCTGATTTCTATGATCTTCTTCAACTACAATCTGCAAAGGAAGCACTGATAAGAAATTTTTCCCATGGATATAGAGATTGAAAATTATCTTCTTAAGTATCATTGCTTTTGTTGATTTATATTTATTATTTAAGGTTTTATTATAACTATATAAATAAATGACTCAAATTTCATACAGCAACAAATAATATGAATGATAATATAGTCAACAGCTAAATTTAGAGGGAAAAATCCAGTTATTTATAAATTATCACCTATATTTTGTTCATAGAAAGTTATATTTACTATTGCTTATTTTTTCTAGTTAAAAATCTTAAAAAAATTCTTATAGAGGGGGAGGAAGAGGAAAAGAAGAGAGAGAAAGATGGATGAAGGGAAGGAAGAACAAAAGAAGAATATGTAATACATTACTTATGTTCACAGCATGAAGAACCAACCCTATATCAAAATGGGTGCTTAATTAATGGCTTTTTTTTCCCTGCTACTAACTAGTTAGGCAACATTTGGCATCTAGTTTAGTCTGTTAGTACTTTATATTAGTAATCTGTCAATTTAAAAGATTGGTTAGGTGATACACTCAGGTATATTTAATATCAATAATCATGCACTTTTAGTATATAATGAAGCCACATTTGTTAAAAGGACATAATTTCAAGAAAATTTTGTTGTGGAATATGGATTATACTAAATGCAGAAAAATCCTTCCAAAGTTTGAGGCTAGATTAGTTAAATAACATATAACAGTAAAATTGTAGGCAGTTATACCTTGAGAATATTTTTTAAGTAATCATATTTAACTTTACAATATGTAATAACCTCTAATTTAATTCACTGGGATTCAAAGAGTTTGAAAATCACAGGCTTACAAAAAAAAAAAAAAAAGAAAGAAAGGAAAGAAAAATGCTAGGAAAGCAAAGAAAGAAAATGTACTATGACCCAATGACTACTAACAAAGAACCATACAAAAGAAAAAAAATAATTAAAACCACAGAAGAAAACAAAACAAAAAACAGGAAAACAACACTTGTGATACCCATATTCAATTATAGCTGACCCCTGTGGTCTTATTCAGTAGGAAAAAAGCTGCAACAGAATGTGTTTTCCAAAACTGGTTTTATTCCCCATTGCAGATGTACCTCAAGAATTTTACCACCCTCATACCAAGACGAATTTATGCCTTCTCGTGAATCTAAGTGGACCCTTGTGACTGCCATGTGATTTCTGAGACTAGCTCATAAAAGTAACACAGAAGTTGGGTCCAATTGTCAAAGGGTGAATAATAACTTCTATAACCTTATCATGTTGAATAGAGCAGAAATCTGGTAAAATAGTAAAAAAGACTTTAATTTAATAAAAATGGAGATGGAGATCAGATTATGGGACAAAAGAGACAGTAGAATTAGTGATATATCAAATCACACTAAATTAATATCCTTAATTTAAATTTAAATTAAATCCTTAATTTAAGGAATGTCAACTTGAAACAAGTTAAGAAAATATGAAAGGAATAAAAATTTCAGCTGTCAAATCTACATGGTGTAACATATATAGCATATTAATAGGAAATTTTTATACATATAAACAAATAATTTTGAAAGAAACAAGAAAAATAACATTTAAAATATGTTGAGTAGGGAGAACCAAAAACCATGGTCATATTTCCAAATTTTTCTATGCTGACTTAAAATTACCATTTATATATTGTGCATGTGCTAACTAATAATATAATTAGAAATGTTCCTTATTTTATGCTTTTCTTTACAAATTGACATTCATCCTGGAGAAAAAATTTAGTTTAAAATATACTCATAGGAGCACCTGGGTGGCTCAGTTGGTTAAGCGGCTGCCTTCGGCTCAGGTTGTGATTCCAGGGTCCTGGGATCGAGCCCCGCATCGGGCTCCCTGCTGAGCAGAGAGCCTGCTTCTCTCTCTCTCTCTGCCTGCTGCTCTGCTTACTTGTGCTCTCTATCTCTCTGTCAAATAAATCAATAGAATCTTAAAAAAAAGAAATATACTCATAATATATCTAATCTTCATTGTTTCCTATCTTTGCATGAATTTTTTAACTACATAAAAGTATTTCCCTTTTAGAAATCAGAATCTTATTATTATTCAATCTTATTTTATTATCTTATTATTATTCAATGTTTTAACTAAAAATTAAATTAAGCATAGACTGGAAATAGTAACCTTGATGTTACCAAGCAGTCGAGTGATGTTTCAGGATTTATGAAGGATTAGAAAGTTTCTTAAGAAGTAAATTAACATTGGGGCACCTGGGTGGCTCAGTTGGTTAAGCAACTGCCTTCGGCTCAGGTTGTGATTCCAGGGTCCTGGGATTGAGCCCCGCATCGGGCTCCCTACTGAGCAGGGAGCCTGCTTCTCTCTCTTCTTCTGTCTGGTGCTCTGCTTACTTGTGCTATCTCTCTGTCAAGTAAATAAATAAAATCTTAAAAAAAAAAAGAATTAAGTAACATAAATATATATGCATATATATGCAGAACACTTTGCACTCATATATTTTAATTGTCTATTATGAAGAAAAATAAGTTTTAGTATTCAATGTAAATCACACATTTAATCATATAATAATGCCTGGTTCTGAAAGCGAAGAGTGAGAGAAGTTCAAATTTATGTTTTTCATGACTCTGTGTCATCTATGGGGCTATCTGGGATCATGCAGTTTTTCATTATGCAACTAGGCTTTAAAACATATTACTCTCTAGTTTGGAAAAGAAGCTGGTAAATCATGATCTGTGGAAGCAATGAAGCTAAATTTAATCATAAATTTGCCTCTTACCAGCTATGTCACTAAGTACCTCTAAACCTGAGTTTCCAAATCTTTAAAATGAATATAAGTTTCACTGAACTACTTTAAGATTAAATGGAAATAAATTATAATAGTTCATATAAGATGGGACTGTCATAAATAATCACAAGATTCAGTGTCTCTCCCTGGGAAAAAAATGGGCAAACAGGATCACTGCCAATGGGAACCAGGCTTCTCATACATTTCACTTATGTTTGTATTCAGTTTGGGGTTTATATGAGTCTTAGGATAGTATGTGTTTTTCAGCTGCAGTGATTCAATTGTCACGAGGCGGGGGAGGGGAGAAGAATTAAATAAATTTTGAAATATTTTGATGAAGGATTGAAATTTCAACTTTGACTCAGATATTCTAGTTAAAATTTTATAAGCAGATTATCTAAACTGATTTTTATTTCAACTTAGTGTTTCTGGTCCTTCAGATTAAAATATAGCCAGAATTTATTTAATTTCTATCATTGTGAGCATAGGATTCCCCCTTCCAAGCAATTGTGGCTTCCTCGAATCTCACCATGAAGCAGCACGGGTGTTTCCATACAGAGTAAGCAACCATTTGGAGAATCTGGTTCATTATCACCGAGGACACAATTTATTCTGCACTTGACACACTTTTCAATAGTCTTGGGGATCATTTTTCATGCGGTGATAAATCATTGAGGTCTCTTACCAAATGGATAACACAAACAAGGTAGTATCTTACAGATATATAGATGTGCACATATTAGATTTCTGTGTATGGCCTCAAAAGATCATGTTTGGGGTTTAAATTTCTCACCCATAATAACAAATAATTTGAGAGGGGATGAAGAATGATTTTTAATTGAATATTCAGGGCAATAATCTATTTCAATAATCTGTGTGAAATAATAGAATCTAGCTTATATACTGTAAGATTAAAAAGCATGAAGAAAAGGTCAACATTATAAAGGTTATAAAGGCCAACATTATAAACATTAAAAAGTTCTGATAAATATTGAAACTGTGAGATGGAGAGATGGAGTTCAAAATAGATAATGAGGTGGAAAGAAGACAACAGAGAGGAGACTTTGCAAATAATAATGTTTTGTTATCATTATGTAGCCATTGGTGTGCACTGGAATTTGTATTGTTCATGTTCTGCTGATCTTTATCTTTCTTTCCTTTTCCCTAGGGTGGTATTTAATTTCTCTAGACTGTGACAGCTGGTAGAATGTACTTGTTTTGGGACTGGGAGAATGCATAATCTTAAATTACTAGTCCTTATCAGCACATTTAAACTTAGATTCACTCATTCTGATGTTCTGGAAAAATGACACCTGTAGTCAATTTTTGTCATCCCCAATAGTTATGTTCCATGAAGTCTCCACAAAAATCGAATTAGGAAATACTGAACCATTGTTCCCAGGATAAATCCAATACTAGATTCCTGTAAGCTTCTGGTCATAACATTTTTTTTTTGTCAACAAATCAACACTTAACTTTGTTTTAATGTGTGTTTCTTTTAAAAATGAGAATCCATGATGTACTGTTTTATTTATTATCCCTAGAATGACGGTTTGTTTCCTTGAAAATTGAGTTTTGCTCTATTCAGATGTTTTCTTGCCTGTGACTACTCAATTTTTATGTATGTGGGGTCTTTATGGTGATTTGGCATAAGAAGAAAATGTTTAAATGAAATTTTAATGAGCAGAGTTGGTTTCTCATTTTTTGTTCAAGCTGAGAAAGGCAGCTCATCACAAAGCCTAACACCGCTTCTCTTTATCACCACTAAGCATCTGTCTCCCATTGAGTCTTGGAGCTCAGGAAATGTTCCTATGTATATTTTATGCTCAATATTATATAGGTTGTACTACATCAGTAACAACACAAAGTTAAGAAAATAATATAATTTTGGCAATCATGTAAATTACAAATAAAAATTTACACTGACATTTACTAACTCTACAACTTTAAAATATTGGTGTATATGTTCCAATACCTGCAATTCCTAATTATTAAATAGGCTTAATATTTTGCAATAATGTCTTTCAGATTTAATGAAAATATATATTTTAAATCATGCATTGTTCCTGCCATAGAGTACGCAGTAAATAAATGTTATACTTTCTCCTATTCAATAAATATGTATTATGATGGGGCACCTGGGTGGCTCAGTCGTTAAGGGTCTGACTTCGGCCAGGTCATGATCCCAGGGTCCTGGGATCAAGCCCCGCATCTGGCTCCACACTCACTAGGAGGCCTGCATCTCTCTCTTCCACTACCCCTGTTTATGCTCTCTCTCTCTCTCTCTCACTGTCTCTCTCTCTGTGTCAAATAAATAAAATCTTTTAAAAAATGTATTATAGTTATAAAAAGGCACAATACAAAAAACACTCTCTTACCACAGGAAATAAAGTCTACTTTACAAAAAGTTAAAAACTTAAAAGTTAATTAATTTAGATCTCTTAAGCATACATTTAAAAAAAGAAGGAAGAAAAATCTTATTATCTATCACTTGCTTTTCCAAATGCAATGATTTGCAGAGTGGGTTCACAGGGTCATGAGGGAAGTATGGAAATTTCACTTGATGACATCTGAAATATATCAAGTAATACATCTTTTTTTTTTTTTTTACTCTAAAACAAAATCAAGTTGAAAAGTGGTTGGTTTAAGAAAAATGTAAAAAGTTTAACAAGCTTCAAGTGAACTTGGCAAAGCATTTCTAAAAAGCACCATAAAGGGAAATATGTCTAAGGAATCAGTTGTCAGGTGTGGCAAAACAACTTGCTGAAAGTGGGAAAATATGTCCTTGGGCAAACCATCTTGACATAGAAATTTCAAAAGCATCAAATAGAGTATGAATATTTTTCACTTTCTTGAGTCACTTCATTTGAGCTACCTGACTCACAAAGGAATATATTTTTTTTAATTAACCAGAGTCATCATGCCTAAAGCTCTAAAATAGCAGGCCAAAAAAAGAAAGAAAGTACAATCAACAATAGCAACAGAAGGGAAAATATGGTATTTTTTCCCTTTTATCTAATGATAATGAAAGAACTATAAGATAGGCAAAATATATTATCCCCATGGGAGTTTTACAGAGTCTTTAAAAACAAAAGATTTTTCCTGATGACAATAAATATTTGAGGGGTGCCTGGGTGGCTCAGTGGGTTAAAGCTTCTGCCTTCAGCTCAGGTCATGATCTCAGTGTCCTGGGATGAGACCCACATGGGGCTCTCTGCTCGGCAGGGAGCCTGCTTCCTCCTCTCTCTCTGCCTGCCTCTCTGCCTACTTGTGATCTCTGCCTGTCAAATAAATAAAAAATAAAAATCTTAAAAAAATATATTTGAAATGAGGTTTTCCAAGACATTGTTGTGAGCATTACAAAATAAACATGTGCTAACAGAAGATAATTAATAGATGATTGGTTTTTAAAAAAATGATTTTTTCCTCATCTCTCAAAAAGAAGCATAACAGGCATTTATAATAATTCCAGCATAGCATATTTTACTCATCTAGAACAAACACCCAGAAAGTTTTACAGGTAATAAATATCATATTACATTATATGATGTTGCAAAAGTTTATAATGGAAACATTTGTGCTTGTAGCTTGGCAATAAGAATCTTTAAACTAGGAATGAGGGTCATTTTAATGGACCTTTGATTTCTAAAAATTTCAGTCCTCCAATAAAAACTCAAATGGTATTGAAGATAAATGGTTTGATGAATTAAGTCAGTGCAAACACTGGCATCAATATTTTGTATCATTCAGATGAAAAAATGGTAGGGAAAGGAAGGAGTTTTGGAAAATCCTAGCCATGTCACACATCATGTATATGATAAATGGCAGAAAGAAAGAAAGAAAGAAAGAAAGAAAGAAAGAAAGAAAGAAAGAAAGAAAAAGAATTTCTGAAAGAAAGCATCTTTGTCTCATTCTCTCTCATTTTCTCTTTTAATCCAAAGCAGTGAAGTAACCAAGTGAACTAGTTTAAATGATTTGTATTGGAGAAGACATTAAATAACCAAGACAGCATCAAGGATTCCATTTGTGTCTCAGAGTGAAGTGTTTCCCTTCACCTGTTTAAACTTTTCAAAGCAACATGGGAGGATTACCTCCACCCCTGTTCAGACTTTTAAATCCACCTGCAAAATTAAGTTTTGTAAAATTTTTGCCAGTTCTCTCTTTTGAAGTTTTACCTTTTCAAGAATGTTTGATGGACTCCATTGCATTTATGTCAGGTAGCTTGTGGCCAGAGAAAAATAGAAACTACTGATGGAATTGCTGACCTACATGAAACATTTTTTCACTGAGATTCAGAGGGCCACACTGGCACATATAATGGGTTTCCTATCTCAGCCTATCTTGGGTATGCTTTACTGAGCCTTTTACTTTGTGTCTGTTTATTTGCTATTCTCTCCTTGACTCACTTTGAACTATTTTTCACCCAGATGATAGGAAGTATTTTGGAGCTAAGCAGGCACTTCAGTGAAACCAAAATGGTTTCTGTGTTCAGTGTTCTCTAGGCTGCCCCTAATAATTCACATTGCAGGGACGCCTGGGTGGCTCAGTTGGTTAAGCGGCTGCCTTCGGCTCAGGTCATGATCCCAGCATCCTGGGATCCAGTCCCACATCGGGCTCCTTGCTCAGCGGTGAGCCTGCTTCTCCCTCTGCCTGCCACTCTGTCTGCCTGTGCTTGCTCCTGCGCTCTCTCTCTGTCTGACAAAAAAAAAAAAAAAAAAAAAAAAAAATTCACATTGCAAAGTTCCTCCATTTGGTGACTCTTCAGTTTCCAGAGCTAGTCAGGTGTGTCAGGCTAAGGGCTTGTGTTAGAAAAAAAGTACTGTATGTTCCCAGTTCTCTTTTGAACCTCGCTGTTTGGTAAAAGGACCTCTCAATAGAAGAAATGCACAGAAATCAAAACTTACGGGTGAGCTGCTTCATTTTGATTCCTAAAGATGATGTTTCCACGTCAGAATAAGTGAGGACCCAAGGCTGCAGCATCTACTTGAGCCTGGATATGTCAATGCTACCTTAAGTATTAAAAAAAAAAAAAGGAATTCAAATAAATTTAGTCACTAGACTAGTAAGAAATTGTTTCCACCTTGCCTTTTAAGCCACTCTAGAATCACAATAATGCAGATGTTCTGAGAACATCTTACAGTATGTAAGATGAAGTTTAAATCTGAGTTTAAAGAATTAAAGTTGCATATTCATATATATTGTTTTACTTGAACAAATAACCTTTTTTCCCCTTTTTTTGCACATTATGGTAAATTTATGTAAATGTTTTGTATTTTCTTTAGTCAAGTGCAGCAACAATCAAAATAACATGCAAACAAATGAAACAATACATGTTTCATTATTTTACAGTATGATTAAAAGAAATTTTGATTAAAATTCTACCTTCTCTGAAACATCTAAACATTTCCTGTTTTAAATACTCAATATGCTGATGACTAAAGCTGGTATAATTAAAAACCAAACTGCTAAGTGTGAAATGTGGATATTTAGAAAGCTGGGGAATATTCAAGATTCTAAAAGCATGCCTTATCCTTTATGTATTTTAACTATATTAAAATATGTAATAAGGGTCATTCACAGTTAACTAAAAAAAAAAAAAAAAAAAACTTAGAATAATCAATTTTAAAAGGTTGACTCTAATAGGAGTTAGCCATGTTTTCTCCTATGACCTTAGAGTAATGATTCATTTTTAAAAGTCTAAGTTTATTTTTCTATAAAGTAGGACATACTCTAAATATTCTGCCAATTATTGAGTTGTTTTAAATCCCCCCTCCAAAAAAATGACTTCATGTCAGTGAACTTTGAAATGAGCTGTCTTATCTTTCAGATAAATAAAATTCACATAAACAATAAAATTGGAGCTTTTCATTTTCCTTCCTTCTTTACCTCCTCTCTTCTTTTTTTTCTTTCATTGACTTCTTTGTTCATAATGATGTATTGTGGCATAAAGCCACTATTTTATTGAAAAATACAATTTGGCACTTATGTGATATGGTGTTAAAGGGTATATTTTTTCATGATGATGACTTTGACAAACAAGTTGTCTTTGTTAACAACTCTCAGATCTTATTTAGAATATAACTCTCAAATAGTTACCTAAGGACCTTCATATTTAACTTTAAAAACTGTTCTCTGCATACAAAGAACATTATTTGCCAACTTATATTTAACAGTCAGAATATTTGGCACTGAATTAAAATTTTGAATTCCGCCTAGTCATTAATGCATTAATGGGATGAGTCCCAAAATTAAAGCCAATCTACAGAAAGATAGGCTATCTAAGGTAATGTCATAACAAAATGTGCTGTAAAGTGGATTTTAATTCACTCTCCATATAGAAGAAAGTGAATCACTTGAAAATCTATAATGAAGGCTCACATTTGCTATCATGGGAACAAATTAAAAATATATTTTCTAGAATTATTTTTAAACTATTAACTTCTGTGTTCTCATTTTATATTATTAAGACTAACCTAACTGAAACATTTCATTTGTTTGCATGTTATTTTGATTGTTGCTGCACTTGACTAAAGAAAATACAAAACATTTACATAAATTTACCATAATGCCTGAAAAAAGGGGAAAAATAAGTTATTTGTTCAAGTAAAACAATATATATGAATATGCAACTTTAATTCTTTAAACTCAGATTTAAAAATATAACTTCTGACTAGCCTATTTTCTTCTGTATAATCACTGCTTTCTTTTGGTCATGAAGGGAGGAATAAGCATTTTGTCTCCTGATTAATAGTGATACAAACTATTGGTAAAATGTAGCCAATTAATACATAGGTATTATCTACTGTCTCCTGAAATTCCAATAATGTAAGAGAAAGGAGGAAAAAGCAGAGGGGTGGATAAGGGGATGATATTCACAAAACCAAAGAAACAGGAAAAGAACATACAATTCTAGAAGTTGGTTGTTAATGCGTATGTGGTAACTGATTTATCAGACAAGAAAAACCTTAGACTTAAGTTGGTGCATTAGACAGCAGGTTTTGCTCTCTGGAAGGTTTGAACAGCATGCGTCCTGTTGGACACACTAAACATGGCTTTTGGCAGTAACACATGCTAAAAACAGAGATAAGTAGAAACTTGTACATTGAAAGTTGAGAGGGCCAGCAAGTATGTGCTCAGCTCCCCATAGGAGGTTTAGATATCCCCATTCTTACCCATAGGAAGGACAATAAAAAAATGTCTCTTTAGAAATTAATCATTGATAATGAATTATAAATATTTTTAGTCAGAGGCCCAGCCAGATCAGTCTAATAGAAATGTTCCAATCTATAACCATGCCTAGTCTCACAGAGGTTTTGGTAGATTTTATTTTTCTTTATTCTTGACTATGGACAGAGAACCAGAACCTTAGACAATTGAGGAAATTTTCTAATATGAAATATTAATTAATATAATGAAGAAACACTCTGGAAACAGACAATGCATGGGATAGAAAAGATCTTTTAAAAAATCTGACTACTGTATATTTGGTATCCTTAAAAAAAGCACAGTGATATTCTATCTATTCTAAAGGCTATAAATAGTAAAATATTTAGAGAGCACTTAATGACATCATTGAAAATAAATATGATGGCAGTAAGGAAAAAATTAAGATAAGTATTGGAACTTAAAGTTGAGAAAATATTCCATATTGAGAACAAAAGTACATCAATATTGAAAGTACAAGAAAAGACATAAGGTTAGAAAACCAGGGCATGTTATACTACATGGTTAATAAGATTCCAGAAACAGGGAGTAGAGGAAATAATAGGATGTTTTCAAGGGATTGTATTTTACTTACCAGAATTAAGACATTTTTTTTCTTGATTGAAATTGTCCTTAGCTAAGGACAATTAGCTAAATGGCAAGCAACAAAACTAAGTGGCAAGCAACAAAGAAAACCCACACTGATATAAAATATTAGAACATTAGGATTAAAGCCCTAAATCATCCAAATTTTAGAAGAAATTCCTTACATTAACCAAAGAATAGAAAAAAAAGGTACATTCTACTTTATCCAATACCATAAATTAGAAGATAGTATTCTTTCTTTAAAATTTTGATGAGCCTTATTTCCAGCCATAATTCTATATAGAAGCAAACTGGCAACTAATTTACTCATTCAATTATTAAATTATTCAAGTATTTTTGAATGCCTATTATGACTCAGGAAGTCATAATAAGGAGAAAATATATTATAAGATAGACAAAATTCTACTTTAAAGTAGTAAATATTTTAATAGTGGAGACAAAATAAATAATTAAAACCTAGAGAATTTGAGACCATGGTAAGTGATGAGGACAACAAATAAAATAGACCAAAATAAAATAAATTAACTAAATCAGTTCTAATCTTCTGAACAAAAATAGCATATCTTTAATAAAATGCAAATTATAAGATAAAATATGCACCAAATTTAGACTTTTAACATGTGTATTCACATTTCTATTAGCAATAATCGCGCCTCGGATAAACCTCATTGGCTACGATACTGCCACTGCACAAAGCTTGTATTCACATTTCTGAAGGAATCATTAGAAGTGAAGATACAGGAGGAGGAGTCAAGATGACGGAGAAGTAGGAGGCTGAGACGACATCAGCCAGCAGGAGATCAGCTAGATAGCCTATCAAACCATTCCGAACACCTACAAATCCAACAGGAGATCGAAGAGAAGAAAAACAACAATTCTAGCAACAGAAAATCAACCACTTTCTGAAAGGTGGGACCAGCGGAGAAGTGAATCCAACACGACGGGAAGATAGACCCCAGGGGGAGGGGCCGGCTCCCGGCAAGCAGCGGAGCACAAAATCAGAACTTTTAAAAGTCGGCTCCACGGTGGGACATCACTCCAGAGGCTAAACTGGGGTGAAGACCTCACGGGGACAATGTGGACTCAGGTCCCACGGGGTCACAGAAGGATCGGGGGTGTCTGAGTGTCGCAGAGCTCACAGGTATTAGAGCGGGGAAGCCGGCTGCAGAGACAGAGCCGAGATTTCCTAGTGGTCTGTGACACGGACCGGTGCTCTGTGCGAGGGGTCCCCACAAGATCCGGGGAGACTCCGACCCGGGAGAGCTCAGGGATCTACGGGGTTCAGAGACTCCAGGTGGGACTCTGCCAGAGACAGAGATGGTTGGTCACAGGCTGGGTGAGCTCGGAGCGCTCCCAGAAGCCAGTGAAACGGGACTGCTTACGCACGATTTTCTCTGAGCGCGGCCTGCGGGCGCGCGCGGTCTGCGGGCAGGCACGCGCGGTCTCCGGCGCAAACATGGGCTAGGGAGACTGGAGGGATTAAACACTTTTCTCTGAAGGCGCACTGAAGACTGGGGCCCCTAGCTCTCGGCTCCTCTGAACCGGAGATTGGGAGGCCGCCATTGTCATTCCAGTCCTCTGGAACTCTACAGAAAGCGCGTTCAGGGAACAAAAGCTCCTGAAAGCAAACCTGAGAGGATTACTTAGCCCGGCCCCTCGTAAGGGCGGTGCAACTCTGCCTGGGGCAAAGACACCTGAGAATCACTACAACAGGCCCCTCCCCCAGAAGATCAACAAGAAATCCAGCCAAGACCAAGTTCACTTAACAAGGAGAACAGCAGATTCTTATCTGGACAAAATGACAAGGCGGAAAAACTCACCACAAAAAAAAGAGCAGGAGACAGGACTGAAGGCTAGGGACCTAATCAATACAGACATTGGTAATATGTCAGATCTGGAATTCAGGATGACGATTCTCAAGGTTCTAGCAGGGCTCGAAAAAGGCATGGAAGATATTAGAGAAACCCTGTCAGGAGAAATAAAAGCCCTTTCTGGAGAAATAAAAGAACTAAAGTCTAATCAAGTTGAAATAAAAAAAGCTATTAATGAGGTGCAATCAAAAATGGAGGCTCTTACTGCTAGGATAAATGAGGCAGAAGACAGAATTAGTGATATAGAAGACCAAATGGCAGGGAATAAAGAAGCTGACCAAAGGAGAGACAAACAACTACTGGACCACGAGGGGAGAATTCGAGAGATAAGTGATGCCATAAGACGAAACAACATTAGAATAATTGGGATTCCAGAAGAAGAAGAAAGAGAAATAGGAGCAGAAGGTATACTGGAGAGGATTATTGTAGAGAATTTCCCTAATATAGCAAGGGGAACAAGCATCAAAATCCAGGAGGCGCAGAGAACACCTCTCAAAATCAGTAGGAACCGACCCACACCCCGCCATCTAATAGTAAAATTTACAAGTCTTAGCGACAAAGAGAAAATCCTGAAAGCAGCACGGGACAAGAAGTCTGTAACGTACAATGGTAAAAATATTAGATTGGCAGGAGACTTATCCACAGAGACCTGGCAGGCCAGAAAGAACTGGCATGATATATTCAGAGCACTAAACGAGAAAAACATGCAGCCAAGAATACTTTATCTAGCTAGGTTATCATTGAAAATAGAAGGAGAGATTAAAAGCTTCCAGGACAAACAAAAACTGAAAGAGTTTGTAAACACCAAACCAGCTCTACAGGAAATATTGAAAGGGGTCCTCTAAGCAAAGAGAGACCCTAAAAGTATTATCAGAAAGGAACAGAGACATTATACAGTAACAATCACCATACAGGCAATACAATGGCACTAAACTCATATCTCTCAATAGTTACCCTGAATGTAAATGGGCTAAATGCCCCAATCAAAAGACACAGGGTTTCAGAATGGATAAAAAAACAAAACCCATCCATATGTTGCCTACAAGAAACTCATCTTAGACCTGAAGACACCTCCAGATTGAAAGTGAGGGGGTGGAAAACAATTTACCATGCTAATGGACATCAGAAGAAAGCTGGGGTGGCAATCCTTATATCAGATCAATTAGATTTTAAGCCAAAGACTATAATAAGAGATGAGGAAGGACACTTCATCATACTCAAAGGGTCTGTCCAACAAGAAGATCTAACAATTTTAAATATCTATGCCCCTAACATGGGAGCAGCCAACTATATAAACCAATTAATAACAAAATCAAAGAAACACATTGAGAAGAATACAATAATAGTTGGAGACTTTAATACGCCCCTCACTGAAATGGACAGATCATCCAAGCAAAAGATCAACAAGGAAATAAAGGTCTTAAATGACACACTGGACGAGATGGACATCACAGATATATTCAGAACATTCTACCCCAAAGCAACAGAATACACGTTCTTCTCTAGTGCCCATGGAACATTCTCCAGAATAGATCACATCCTGGGTCATAAATCAGGTCTCAACAGGTATCAAAAGATTGGGATCATTCCCTGCATATTTTCAGACCACAATGCTCTGAAGCTAGAACTCAATCACAAGAGGAAATGTGGAAAGAGCACAAATACATGGAGGCTCAACAGCATCCTTCTAAAAAATGAATGGGTCAACCAGGAAATTAAAGAAGAATTGAAAAAAACCATGGAAACAAATGATAATGAAAACACAACGGTCCAAAATCTGTGGGACACAGCAAAGGCAGTCCTGAGAGGAAAATATATAGCGATACAAGCCTATCTCAAGAAACAGGAAAGGTCTCAAATACACAACCTAACCCTACACCTCAAGGAACTCGAGAGAGAACAACAAAGAAAGCCTAAACCCAGCAGGAGAAGAGAAATAATAAAGATCAAAGCAGAAATCAATGAAATAGAAACCAAAAAAACAACAGAACAAATCAATGAAACTAGGAGCTGGTTCTTTGAAAGAATTAATAAGATTGATAAACCCCTGGCCAGACTTATCCAAAAGAAAAGAGAAAGGACCCAAATAAATAATATCATGAATGAAAGAGGAGAGATCACAACCAACACCAAAGAAATACAAACAATCATAAGAACATATTATGAACAACTCTATGCCAACAAATTCGACAATCTGGAAGAAATGGATGCTTTCCTAGAGACATATAAACTGCCAAAACTGAACCAGGAAGAAATAGAAAACCTGAATAGGCCCATAACCAGTAAGGAGATTGAAACAGTCATCAAAAATCTCCAAGCAAACGAAAGCCCAGGGCCAGATGGCTTCCCAGGGGAATTCTACCAAACATTTAAAGAAGAATTAATTCCTATTCTCCTGAAACTGTTCCAAAAAATAGAAATCGAAGGAAAACTTCCGAACTCATTTTATGAGGCCAGCATCACCTTGATCCCCAAACCAGACAAGGATCCCATCAAAAAAGAGAATTACAGACCAATATCCTTGATGAACACAGATGCGAAAATTCTCACCAAAATACTAGCCAATAGGATCCAACAGTACATTAAAAGGATTATTCACCAGGACCAAGTGGGATTTAATCCAGGGCAGCAGGGTTGGTTCAACATCCGCAAATCAATCAATGTGATACAGTACATTAACAAAAGAAAGAACAAGAACCATATGAAACTCTCAATAGATGCTGAAAAAGCATTTGATAAAGTGCAACATCCCTTCCTAATCAAAACTCTTCAAAGTGTAGGGATAGAAGGCACATACCTCAATATTATCAAAGCCATCTATGAAAAACACACCGCAAGTATCATTCTCAATGGAGAAAAACTGAGAGCTTTTCCGTTAAGGTCAGGAACACGGCAGGGATGTCCGCTATCACCACTGCTATTCAACATAGTACTAGAAGTCCTAGCCTCAGCAATCAGACAACAAAAAGAAATTAAAGGCATCCAAATCGGCAAAGAAGAAGTCAAACTATCGCTCTTTGCAGATGATAGGATACTATATGTGGAAAACCCAAAAGGCTCCACTCCAAAACTGCTAGAGCTTGTACAGGAATTCAGTAAAGTGTCAGGATATAAAATCAATGCACAATAATCAGTTGCATTTCTTTACACCAACAACAAGACAGAAGAAAGAGAAATTAAGGAGTCAATCCCATTTACAATTACACTCAAAACCATAAGATACCTTGGAATAAACCTAACAAAAGAGGCAAAGAATCTATACTCAGAGAACTATAAAGTACTCATGAAAGAAATTGAGGAAGACACAAAGAAATGGAAAAATGTTCCATGCTCATGGATTGGTAGAACAAATATTGTGAAAATGTCTATGCTACCTAAAGCTATCTACACATTTAATGCAATGCCTATCAAAATCCCATCCAATTTTTTCAAAGAAATGGAACAAATAATCCTAAAATTTATATGGAACCAGAAAAGACCTCGAATAGCCAAAGGAATATTGAAAAAGAAAACCAAAGTTGGTGGCATCACAATTCCCGACTTCAAGCTCTACTACAAAGCTGTCATCATTAAGACAGTATGGTACTGGCACAAAAACAGACACATAGATCAATGGAACAGAATAGAGAGCCCAGAAATAGACCCTCAACTCTATGGTCAACTCATCTTCGACAAAGCAGGAAAGAACATCCAATGGAAAAAAGATAGCCTCTTCAACAAATGGTTTTGGGAAAATTGGACAGCCACATGCAGAAAAATGAAATTGGACCATTTCCTTACACCACACACGAAAATAGACTCAAAATGGATGAAGGACCTCAACGTGAGAAAGGAATCCATCAAAATCCTTGAGGAGAACACAGGCAGCAACCTCTTCGACCTCAGCCACAGCAACTTCTTCCTAGGAACAACGCCAAAGGCAAGGGAAGCAAGGGCAAAAATGAACTATTGGGACTTCATCAAGATCAAAAGCTTTTGCATAGCAAAGGAAACAGTCAACAAAACCAAAAGACAACTGACAGAGTGGGAAAGATATTTGCAAATGACATATCAGATAAAGGGCTAGTATCTAAAATCTACAACGAGCTTAGCAAACTCAACACCCAAAGAACAAATAATCCAATCAAGAAATGGGCAGAGGACATGAACAGACATTTCTGCAAAGAAGACATCCAGATGGCCAACAGACACATGAAAAAGTGCTCCACATCACTGGGCATCAGGGAAATACAAATCAAAACCACGATGAGATACCACCTCACACCAGTCAGAATGGCTAAAATGAACAAGTCAGGAAATCACAGATGCTGGCGAGGATGTGGAGAAAGGGGAACCCTCCTACACTGTTGGTGGGAATGCAAGCTGGTGCAACCACTCTGGAAAACAGCATGGAGGTTCCTCAAAAAATTGAAAATAGAGCTACCTTATGACCCAGCAATTGCACTACTGGGTATTTATCCTAAAGATACAAATGTAGTGATCTGAAGGGGCACGTGTACCTGAATGTTTATAGCAGCAATGTCCACAATAGCCAAGTTATGGAAAGAACCTAGATGTCCATCAACAGATGAATGGATAAAGAAGAGGTGGTATATATATACGATGGAATACTATGCAGCCATCAAAAGAAATGAAATCTTGCCATTTGGGAGGACATGGATGGAACTAGAGCGTATTATGCTTAGCGAAATAAGTGAACTGGAGAAAGACAACTACCACATGATCTCCCTGATATGAGGAAGTGGAGATGCAACGGGGGTGGGAGTTAAGGTGGTAGGAAAAGTAAAAATGAAAGAAGATGGGATCGGGAGGGAGACAAACCAAAAGAGACTCTTAATGTCATAAAACAAACTGAGGGGGGTTGGAGGAAGAGGGGTTGGGAGAGGGTGGTGGGGTTACATTATATGTTAAATAAAGTTAAAAAAAAATAAAAAAATAAAAAAATAAAAAAATAAAAAATAAATAAAAAAAGAAGTGAAGATACAAATACATTCCAAATTAATTAAAGAAAAAAACCCAGAAAGGATAAAAAATTTTAATCCATTTAAAAGATGACAGGAAAAGTAAAAGAAACAATGTTAAAACATTTTTGACAATTCTGAGATGACACAAAACTGAGATGAAAAGTAACCCACAGCTTCCTATCTAAAAACAGTGATTCCTTGAGCAAAAAATGCTAGGTTTTTCTTTTGTTTTAGTTGAAATATATTTGACATGTAACATTGTACACATTTAAGGTGTACAAATGTTAATTTGATACATTTATATATTGTAATATGATTGCCCATTTTAGCAATAATTAGCACCACATAATTACCTATTTCTTTTAGTGGTTGGAGTAATTAAGTTCTAATCCATTATCAAGTTTGATTATTATAATACAGTATTGTCTGAATTCACTATACTGTGTATTAGCTTTGTAGAACTTACTACTGTTATGAGTTTGTATCCTGAACATCTGTCCTATACCCCTGCCGCTTATCCCCTGGTAACACTCAGATGTAGAATCTTAAAAAAAAAAAAAGCTACAGTTTTAAAAGTAGGAAAAAAAGACTTTGCCAAGTACTTTCTAAGACCTGAACAAAACAACAAAACAAAATAAAAAAGTTACTATTAGTAATCTTGGAGTTGTTCTTTTTAGTTCTGTATGTACTCAGACATTATTATAAAGTAGTCTTTTGTCCTGTTCCTTCATAATCACCAAGTAACTTTATAAGATGTTGGTTTCTCTGAAATTGCTTATGTTCAAGAGAACACCATAGATTTTCTGTTAGAGTAAGGTCAATTTTCTCTTGAAAATAGCCAGGTGCTTTTATTTTCCCCTCAGTTCCTGCCCTTCTTAGTCATCATTTAGGACTAAGATTAGCTTCTTTGGGAATTTGTTTTGCAGTCTTCTGTAATAAAAGAAATATAAAAAATATCTGGATAAATAGAAAACAAAGTAAAATCAGAAACTTATAAATCAATATAAGTGTAGTAAGTTTTTGATATAAAAGATGAGGATGCCAACTGAATTCAAAACCATAATTATATTCTGTCTATAGCAAAGCTAATTAAATTATAAGGACACAAAGTATTAAATAGTAAAAATTAGAAAAAGAATAATACCAAGATAATACTGATACAAACCAAAGTTCATATAGGTCACCTGATAATAAATAAAATAAGCTTTAAAATGAAAACATTGCTAAAGATACAGTCACAATTTTCCTATTAAAACTTCCGGTTTATCAGGAAGATACATAAATAATAAACTTATAGATTTTAATAGGATAATTTCAAAATAGATAAAATAAAAAGCCCAGAAACACCCATTCCATCCAATTTTCAAGGTCATCCCCATCTCCATACAGAGTAGTTTGTTGGTGTTATTCTTAACATATGGATAAATTAATAGGAATTATACCTAAAAGCAGGTTTCTACCATAACAAAACCTTAATTAAGAGGTTGGTAGTGGGAGGCAAAGTCTTTGTTGAAACTATAGTTTATAGTAACTCAAAATGTTTCTTACAAGTCTGCTTAGCCAGAAGCTCTGGGGGAATGGTTAGAAAACTTAAACAGTGTTTGTTGGTGTTGATCGCCTTTGGTTACTTACACAAAAGAAATGAACCCAGGGAAGGATTGGTCAGTTTTCAGTTAGAAATTGAAAGATATAGATTTTTTTTGGTAATACTATGTTCTGAAAATATAATTTTGCCTAGAATAAATTATTTAGAGGGTGATTTAAATGTTTTAGAGGAACCAACACTGAAAAAAAAAATAAAACTGTGTTCAATCAGTTCTTTGAACTATTTGATATAACAGAAATAAAAGATCAGACACCAAATTAATTCAATTAGTGAACTCCTAAAAGAAGCACAACTTTTGGGTGAGAAACACAAAGGCTAAAGCTATTGAATGATCCCAATTCTATCTAAGTTTGAAAATCTTTTCAACTAAAACTAACCTGTATAAGAATTTGGGACAATTTCAAATTTTGAGATTTTTGACAAACAAATATAAGATAAATTTATGTCAGATTTGACTTGAAAAATAGTTATATTTAATATTTTTATTTTAACCAGTAAGACAGTTTTGTTTGTGACATTTATTTTCTCTCTAGGAGATGTCTTAATACACAGTGTGAATATGTGAATAGCGTTTTTTAAAAAATCAGTACTTGTCATAATTTCATTGATGAATTTTTATTTCATTGCAAAATTTTAATAGACAATATTAGACAATTTGAGGCAAATTATTTGAGAAACTTTCATTCTTGAGTACTGTGTGATTTCAGAATGTACTTAATTAATTGAGTCATTCTTCTGACCCATTACAGAGATTTCTGGCTCTAAATTCTACACTACCTACCCTAAGTTTCTGGTTTCCTCCCTGTTTGTTGCCCAGCTCTTTTTCTAACTATTATAAAGGAGGTTAATTATCATGCTGGGTGAGAAAATGACAGCAATGGGTTCACATTTCTGAAATGAGCTAATTTAGGAACAAAACAATGCACAGGGAATTCAGCCCATTCTTTTCTTGTCCCTCAAAATCAACAGAAAATATAGAAGTGCATTTTTTGCAGACACTGCTTTCCCTTTGACTGGAGGGGGTTATCCTGTGTAGAGTTTGGGATCATTAGGGAGATCTCAGGCCTATTTGACACTAAAATCAAACTGTGTCTTCCAATCTAGCTTGACAAATTATAAAAATTTTCTTTTTGCATCTTATCTGATGAGTGTGCTGTTTTATTTCTCAATTTATTCATAACTGGAATAGGGAAAAGGAGTGCTATTTACTGACCTCTGAAAAAGAAGAAAAAAAAAAGAGAAACACATAATGTGAGCTTTAGATAATCATGTAAATTCTCTAACTTGGGACAAAATCTTTAGGCCGATGATTCTGATTTATATTTTTCTTCCCATCAAATCTCTTCTAAAACTGAATTTCTATAAGTATATTTTTTACATGGTCATCTCATAAAACAGGTCAATCTTAGTAAACTAAAAATTAATTTCATCCTTATAAGTTTATCCTACTATATTTCTTATTTATGTTTATAAACCTTAAAGCATCTAATCCAGTGGTTATACATGACACTGAGATCCAATGGAATCAAGGCTATTATAGGCATAGCCTGTCATATACCTAGGAACTTATAGAATTTCATAGTCCTACAAATTCACTATTTATGTAGGAAGGGTTGGCATAGTATAATTCAACAGCTAATTAAAATGGAGGATTTTTCTTAGCAATGAATAGCTTCCTTGATCATTCCCAGTAGGAATGATTACCAAAGCATAGAAGAGGCTATAATTAGAGTTGAGGTGTACTCAGGTGTGGCATTTTACGAAGCTGATGCTGTTGGTAAAAAATTAATAAGGGAAGAAATTAAGGTCAGGAGTAAACAAATGGAGAAGATGAGGTAAAGAATAGACATTTTATGTGGATGAAGTGAAAAAGACAAGCATATACTCTCCAGAACATGAAAAATTCTAGGTTTAGTACACACTTATCCTTCCAGTTTTCTAATACATTGGCCTGACCATGGTTTATCATGTAAATCATTAAAACATAGTCAATCAAAAAATAAATAAAATATATTCAGTCAAGTAAAAAAGAGCATAATATTCAAAACCCGTAACTGCTACTAAAATGAATTTGAATGGAATTTGTCTCTCCATAATATGCCAACAACTGACTTACTTCCTTGAGGACTAAACTTCTGTCAAATATCCAAACGAAAATATTGGGTTTCTGTAGGCAGAGAATCACAGGTAGAAGTTTCTTTAATATGTCTGAGCACATCTCCCCAGAGGAGTAAACTAAATCATACCCACCTTTATTTACCTCTTACTTCCCCCTCCCCATTGTATCTTCCTAATTTTCCAGAAGTACTTTACTCTCTTGAAGTGACTCTCATTTTAGATATCATAGTACACGCAGTGTTACAGGTTAGCATTGCTAGAGTTTGATCTAGAGTAAATGAGTTAATACTTTTCATTAGTATCCAAGGGGCCATTTAACTTTCAAGTGTCCTTTGATTCCCCCAAAGGCACAATGAACTAATAATGATAATGCCTTCTATCTTTGAAAATGTATTTCCCTTAAAGGAATACAGTAGTCTTCCCTTATCAGAGGTGTCGTATTCTGTAGTTTGTTACCTGTAGTCAAGTCCACGGTAATCTGGAAGTAGATGATACTCCTGATGAATCATCAGATCACTGATAGCCTAACGTTATGTCACAGAGCCTACATCATTCACCTCACTTTGTCTCATCCTGTTAGCATTATATGGTATCACATTATCACAAGAAGAAAAAGGTTGAGAAAAGTGTGGTAAGATGTTTTGAAAGTGAGACCATATTCATATAACTTTTATTGTGGTATATTGTTATAAAAGTTCTATTTGATTATTAGTTGTTGTTTTTCCTACTGTGCTTACTTTATAAATTATACTTCATCATAAGTATATATATACAGAAAAATCATAGTATTTATAGAGTTTGGTATTATCTGCAATTTTAGGCATCCACTGGGAGTCTTAGAACCTATTCCCTGTGGATAAGCAGGTCCTGATGTACTCTTTCATCACTGAAAAGTTACAATACATAACCAGTGAGAATATAATTGCTGGATCCAGAATGTCTGAGTGCAAACCTGACTCTTCAAATAACTGGATACGTGTCCCTGAGAAAGTTTTTTAAACTCTTCTTTTCTTTAAAATGGGGAAATAATTCCAGCCTTTATTTCATAGAGTCGCTGAGTATTGAAAAAGTTAATATGGGCCTGGCAATATTAAGAACTGGCAAGTGTTGGTTATTATTCTAAAGTATTATTACCAAATCTTTATTTTAAAAGAAGAATTTGAAGTGACATTATTTTTGCAGAGTGGGTATTTCATATTAACCAATCATTTGAATTCTCTAAATAATTATGGCAAAAGTATACATTTCTCAGGAAAATTGTGCTGACAGTCTACTTAGCTCATGCTGGTTTTCATATATTCTAGACCAATTTCAATTTTAAGGATGCCACCTTCTTTATTGCATTTATATATCTCTATTCTCAATGATATTACTAGTAGGTCAGAACTCTCTCTACAGTTAGTCACATCCTTTCTGGAATACTTCAAAACATCCAGGAGCAAAAGGCTATTTTTCTTTGGGAAAGGGGCAGAAAGGAAGGAAAGTGATCAGCAGATTTAAAGCTCCTTAATTAAACAATATTAATTTCATATAACAGCTCATGGGAAATTTGTGAGCTATACATTTTACACTATATGTGTATACATGTGTAATGTGTAAATTATATATTTATTTTCAAGTTTTGGTTATTAATGCTATTAAAGCTATTAAACAAAATATAATGTACTCACAGTATTCATTAGAAATTTTTCTTCCTTTCATTAAAAGAGCTGGCTGATTACACAATGGAATTGCTCACGTTTGCTGCTGATTTTATCATTGAATTAGCTTGAGAATAATATATAAAGGAAAAAGAAAGACCCAAATTCCATCCCACTGCCATCTGGCTTGAGAGGATAAATGTCATATGCAATTGGCATACCCTTGCCTAAGATAAATCTCTAACCTTTTTTGTAAATTCTAAACCATGTTGTCTTCACAAGCACAGAGGGAAGAATGATCTTCAAAATTATTTTTAGAACAGAGAATGCCAGACTAGATAAATCACCAGTGTTATTCCAAATGACATAGTCTATATTCCCAAGTAACAAGGTAATAGATAAAGTTCTCAAGTTCTCACTAAGCAAAAGAGAAATAGCTAAATATATAGTCTAATGTGTTTATTATTCTGGAAAAATGAATCAAAATATTAATGGGAAACAATTCACCTTAAGATTTTTATGATTATTTTACACTCTTGAAGTTTTATTTTATTCATAGAGGTTTTAAAATATTTTATATTGCATTCATCATATGGTCCTAAATTAATTATGTAGCTGTGTTTTTAAGAATTTCATTCACACTGAGCTGTGATACTATAATACTATATTAAGCATATAAATATAATGAAAATTTTATGTCACTGAACTTCTGATTAATTTTTTTGTAAAAATTAAACTATAAATTTGTACTGCCCATATATAACAGTACCACTGTATCTTTATCAATATATTTTACAGAAAAGTTACACAACTTTTACAAAAATTATAACTAGTTGGGTTTTCAAAATAGGGTTTTTAAAAATTATTTTATGGATTCAAAAATCATAACCCATCTAGAGTAAAATAACTACAACAGCAAAAGACTTCATTTACATATAAATACAGGCAGAGAGAGAATCACATATAAAACAGGCTTATAAAAGTATCACATCATCTTATCACCCAGAGAGATATAGTGTTTAAATATTATATAATTCTATGTATATTAAAATGCAAAAATTACTATAAATGTGTACAAAAAATTACAGCATACTGTATTTTTTTCTCATTTGGACAGTATATCCTGGAGTTTTTTTCTTGTTAGTATCTTTAGAACTGTCTCAATATGTTTTTCATTTTTTTGAGAGAGGGAGAGGGAGGAGGGGGAGGGGCAAAGAGTGAGGTAAAAAAAGAATTTTAAGTAGGCTCCATGCCCAGTGCAGAGCCCCACATGGGGCTTGATCTCACCATCCTGAGATCATGACCTAAGCCTAAATCAAGAGTCTTATGCTTTAACCCATTGAACCACCCAGGCATTCCAGAACTGTTTCAGTTTTGTTTTGTTTTGTTTTTACTAGTCCTATACAATTCCATTATATCATTGCACCATCATTTATTAAATAGGAGAGTACATATAACTAATATTATTATCCTGATACATAAAATGGAAAGATGGCCAAAGGATAGTGAAAGTTAGCACCAAGTAACTGCACTTACTGATGGCAAGTGTGGTGGGTTTGTTGTTCAATCTGTAGTGTTCATGGTCATCAAAGAAGCAAAAAGCGGGAGGCAAAACCATTATTTTATTTTTCTTTCATTGGCTAAAATATAGCTTTTAAACATAAAACTTTCCACAATGGGCACTTTGGGTTCAGATAGTTTAAACTCTATATTGCCAATAAACAGAAGTACTTTTTTCTTGTCAAGAGAAAAAATAGAGAGGAAAGGAGATGACAAATAAAAGAGTAAGAAAGAAGATAAATAGTTTCCTTGCTTCAAGGATTGAACTTTAAAAGTCCTAAGGACGCAGAATATATCACATTGATATTTTTGATAGTTTTCTCAGAATCTTCTACTAAACTTTTTCTTCTCTATTTTCCCCCAAACAGCCATGATTTCTTTCTAATTCGGTCCTATTGTCAGCATCTCCACCAATTTGGTTCTTTCATTTTTCCTCTGATTCCACAAAGAACACTAAAAGTCCCTTTTAGACATAAGTAATATTTCAGAGTGCTAAGTAATTTCCCAATGATTTTTCTTGTTTATATGGAAAAGTAGAAAATGGTACCATCAAATAAAGAGTTGCAATTTTCTTGCTAAATTCTTTATTGGAGATGTAGAGTTACATCTTTCAATTGCACATTTAATCAATAGTTATACTGGTTTGGTGGATAAAGTATTGAAATTTTGAGTAGATTTATATACTGAAATTTCTACTCATTCATTCTTTAATGGAAATCATCCAACTGGCTTATATATTAGGTCCCTAGCAACCACAATGCTGATGCCTAATCTACCTTCCTTGAAAATAGCTGATGGAAAAAATGGAAGGGCATCTGACCTAATCTAGGCCAATCAGATTCTGCTTTCAGTAACCTGGAGATTGGGTGGATGAATAGTAGTTGGTGTCTATATGTAATTTCATTTTTATTGGCTTTTAGCAAATTGACCCCTACCTCCAAAGAAAATTGCCTTATAATTAATCACGATTTAAGTTAGTTCAAAATGGGAGAAACAACTAAACAAAAGAAAAGTGGGAATGAAAAAACAAACCATTATCAAAACCAACACAGTTCAGAGCTTTTTGACATCTGATTTAAAGCAAGATGAAGGGGAGCCTGGGTGGCTCAGTGGGTTAAAGCTGCTGCCTTCAGCTCGGGTCATGATCCCAGGGTCCTGGGGTCCAGTCCCGCATCGGGCTCTCTGCTCGGCAGACAGCCTGCTTCCTCCTCTCTCTCTCTGCCTGCCTCTCTGCCTGCTTGTGATCTCTGTCTGTCAAATTAAAAAAAAAAAATCTTTATAAAGCAAGATGAAGACACCATGTCATGTTCTACATGTGCTACACACACATACACACACACACACACACACACACACACAAACACATAGAATTTATCTCCAATTACTTTCTCACTGGTGGACTTAAAAACTCCTGGGCCAGGGAGATTATCCAAATGAAAATGAGAAATATACTGTAACAGGCAGAATGGCAGTCTAAGGGACCCAAAGAGATAGACTGATACTTGATGTTACATGCATATCATTTTCCATCTAAAACAGGAAATATTACATGTTTTAGATCATTGATCAATCTATAATATGACATTTATTTCT
Source organism: Taxidea taxus jeffersonii (assembly GCA_003697995.1). Lineage (NCBI taxonomy): Eukaryota > Metazoa > Chordata > Mammalia > Carnivora > Mustelidae > Taxidea > Taxidea taxus. The sequence goes on along the minus strand of ML111213.1, from coordinate 123,985 downwards.
CAGTACATTCTCAGTTCTAAATGGAAGCTACATTTTATTTATTTATTTGTTAAAATACTGTTTTTACATAATTTCTACACCCAACATGGGACTCAAACTCACAACCTGGAGATCAAAAGTCTCATGCTCTTCCCACTGAGCTAGCCAGGCATCCCTTTAATAGATTTCAATGATTATATTAGGATTATTCAAAGTGTCCATATTCTGCAGAATAAAAATCTCACACTTGTATTAAAATGAGAATACACTAATGAAAACATGGAAGTCATCTTAGTGTCATGGACTCAAAGAAGAGGGCTTCATCCCATGGCTATGAATGCAATAGTTTGATCAGATTTTAAGCTGTTTCCCAAAAAAGGAGGGGATATTTTTGACATTTTACTCAAAATGGTTGTATTTTGATAAAATATTTATCATTGGAATTAGATATTTGGAAGAAAATATCTGTGCACTGACTAGTCAAGGGAAATAATATCATGAAAATGTTTTTTTATCACTAGGTTCTGATTTTCTGAGTACTGTTTCTCCATATAGTGGGGTGTTTCCTCACCAGCAATATTTGTATTGTGTGACCTTATTCTCTAATGACTGAGTGACTAAATATTCTTTGGAAGTACATTTGAGCTAATCACAAGACTATTAAATTTGAGAATTTGAGGTGAGATTGTCAGAGAGCAAATTGGGCTCAGTAAATGTTAGGAAGTTTAATATACATGCATTATAGAAGGTGAAGGTATTTTCCCAAATAGAAATGGAAAGGGAGGAAAAACTAGTCCAAAGGAGAGATGATCTTAAGCAAATGTGAGTCAAATTTTAATGAAAAGTGCTTACATGTACATACACACTATACCTATATACTGTTTCTGGCTCTATAATTCATGGTCCTGATTTCCTTCAGATTTCTTGTTCTACTTGTTCTCATGGGTCCTATTATAAAATAAAAATCACAGCAAATGATACATTTTATTTAACTTTTTCTCTAAAACTACTTTATATTATTTTCTTATTTAACCATTTGGCAAGAAACATACAACTTCTTTATAACAGTTTTACCGACACAATGCACCATAGTCCTGAGAGCCACCAAGAAAATCAGAGGGAAACATCAACATAGATCAGATTGTTTCTTTTTGTCAGTTCAACAGTCCCCTACTCTTTTACTGAGCAATAATGTAAATCAAAGCCAGATGTGGAGGCACTACGATTTCATAAATGAATAAGCCATATTGTTGATCACAAATCAGCTGGTTAAGAATGATAAATAGTGGATCAAAAACAAAAATACTAAATAATATGGTTATGACATAGTGTCTTTGTATGTGGTTTTCTCCATTTGGAGCACTTTCTCTCATACTCCAACATTAGTCTGTCTTTCCCATGGTGAATATAACTCTTATATTCTACTGGTATATGTGTGTTCCAGTTCTTATCATACTGTATTTTTTTTCTTTTCCCTCTGTTACTAATCCCTACATTCTTGAAGCCAGGAATCATCTACTTTTTTCCTATTAGTCTCCAGTGTTTCACAAAACAAGCTCTGAATAACTAATATAGACAATTTTTTAAAACATATATTAGCATGAAATCAAATCCTCCCTATTACAAGAAGAAATAATTTACACAATTATCAGTAAATTAATCAGATAACATTAGAAGAAATAAACATAAAAATACCAAAGTCACAATGTATTTTAAAAAAAGGAAAAGCAGTTTCATATATTTTCCTGCTGATAAATTCCCAGTTGTTTTTTATGACATGAAAAGGTAACTTCTACTTTACTACAACAACCAAAAATTAGTATTTAGAACTTTATTTTGATAAAATGACTCCAGTAAAATTTATTTTTGCTTCCAAGAACTTCCTTCAAATAATCTCTATGCTCATTTTCCTGGTTGCAGAGTCAGTTTCCTGTGTTAGGTTTGTACACCTCATCAGAGAATGGATCCAGAATGCTTTTCTCTATGAATGACCTTTCTCCAGTGGCTCTTCTTAGCTGTTTACTACAGAGCTGAAAGAAACCAAAACTCCCCCCATTCAAATGTGGAACTCAAATTAGCAAGCACTGGGGCTCCAAAGATATGGTAAATCCTGTGCTATGACCTGAGATTATCAAGATTAAATACTGCAGTCTCTGTGAGGGAAAAACAAAATCCA
>ML111213.1:73956-121430 GCA_003697995.1 Taxidea taxus jeffersonii | reverse complement strand
TGTCTGTTCCCCCAAAGGGAAATTCATAGACAAACAAAAAATTATCTTTAAAAAAATCACCCTTTAAAGGAGCATATGTATACACAACACTTCTTTTTTCCAGCCATCACTTTGCTCCTATAATAAAAAACATCATTGTGTCCCTACATAATTCCACTTAGATCCTCTTCCAAAAAATATTATGTGTAGGCATCAATTTATATACTTTGTTTAACATTAAATATAAATGTTCATTAAAAGCATTTCCACATAACTATTACATGAGATGATTTGGTTATAATTCTTCTCTAAGAAATCTATTTGTTCCATACTGTCCCTCCAGTATTTTATTGTTCTCATAAAAGCATAAAGCCAAATAATTTTACTTACCAGTAACTCTTTGAAGAAGTGTGTTTAGAGCTTAACTTGGAACTCTACAAATACACCTCTTCAATGCAATGCAAACATTCCAGATCACATACTGTTTCATAAGGAACTATTGGCTAATTTTAAATTATAGATTGACGAAAAGACTGGGAAAAAATGGACAAGTATACAAGCACTTGACATAGAGATAAATGCTATAATCACTGGTAGGGTGTGTCACGGAGACAGAGGGCTAGTGGGACATCTAAGGCTTTAGACATGACTATAGAGCTGTTAATGGGCAGTGGTTATGTTTTTACATTCATATGAGACCAGCTCTGGACAATAAAGTTAAATCACATTGCTCACAATATACCTCCTTTATACTCTTTCACCTTCTCTTGAATCATGGGGACCACATGTAAGAGATGGTGATGGCATAAATTAGAAAGTATCTAGATTCCTGAATTACTTATTAGAGTAGAGCCATGAATTTCCCAACCAAGAATATCTGAGATGAACTTTGTATGAGTGAGAAATAATTTTTATCTTACTAAGCCCCTGAAATTTTTTTACTCATTTATTACAAACCTGTATTAATTGTCCTAACTAATATAAGCATCAAAGAGAAGATAGGATTTGAAAACATTGGCATGCAGGACTGGTATTAATCAGAATCCCACTCTTCTCTGCTATACATTTTTCTTCGTATACTTTACACTGTTTCCACATTTTGCCTTCATTATGTTTTGCAAGACTGGTGTTCAGGAGAACTCAATAGGGTAGGAGTAGAGAACAGGATGGACACAGGGTATAAGAAAAGAGAAAACGAAAAGAGGACTTCCTCATCTTTTCACCCTTTTTTTCATGTTTCCAACATATAATATGGGAGGCAGGAGAAAGCGGGCATGTGATTTTGTATGATGAAAAATAGCAGCAAAATGGATTCTACCTTTATTTCTTTACCCTGTATTTGGCTCCACAATTACCAACCAGAATTAAAGTCATAAATTGTGAGTGGGTTGAGAGAAGAGTCAAACAATGTAAGGATGTTCCTATGCTATCACTCTCAGTGAGTAAGGAAGCACAAATACTTAATATTGGTACCTTAACTGAAGAAATGCATGTACTAATTAAGCCATTCTCATAGGCATTGCTCATGATAACTGCTTATTAGAATTAAATATTTTATTTAGAATTAGAATTAAATATTTTAAGTTTTCTTAAAATGATTCAAACCCTTTATGTTTAACAACATGCTAAATGTAAATATGTTGCCTAATGTCAGATGAAGAGAATTGAGATAATCAAAGCTAGATTGCATGACATTGTACTATTATTGAAATGTGCAGTTGCCTTTTTTATTTTATATATCTATTCTCTTTTAGCAGGAGAGCCTCCATTTCTCCTTTCATCAAGACAACCATTCTATTCTCACTAGTGTGTTCTTTTTCATTTGTATCAGTTTCTTTGGGGATTTTATGAGTTTCTTTTGGGTAGCATAATGATATTTCCTGGCTAAAACAACAACAACAAAAGCCTACTTAGATTCTGGCCCCGCCCTCCCCCGACGCAGTCAGGCCTGCTGAAGGGGTGGTGAGGAGTGGGGTAGTGGTGGCCGCAGGGCTGGTCTCGTGCTGGGCCTGCTGAGAGGAGTTGCTGGGAGGAGAGAAGGATCCGAGGGGACGCAGGTATTTATTTGAACTATTATTACAGCTTGCTTTATACAATAGGTAATTTAATTGTGGGAAAAAATGATTTAAAAAAAAATCTATTCATACTGCTACAAATGGATATTCTGAATTTGCCTGGAAATCATAGGGGGGAAAGAGCGTATTAATAATCCTTTCTAAGATGGCGGAGAAGTAGCAGGCTGAGACGACATCAGGCAGCAGGAGATCAGCTAGATAGCCTATCAAACCATTCCGAACACCTACGAATCCAACAAGAGATCGAAGAAAAGAAGAACAATTCTAGAGACAGAAAATCAATCACATTCTAAAAGGTAGGACCAGCAGAGAAATGAATCCAACGCGACGGGAAGATAGACCCTGGGGGGAGGGGCCGGCTCCCGGCAAGCAGCGGAACAACGGAGCACAAAATCAGGACTTTTAAAAGTCTGCTCCACGGAGAGACATTTCTCCAGAGGTTAAACTGGGGAGAAGACCTCGCGGGGACAGTGTGGACTCAGGTCCCGCGGGGTCACAGAAGGATCGGGGGTGTCTGAGTGTCGCAGAGCTCACAGGTATTAGAGCAGGGAAGCTGGCTGCAGAGACAGAGTCGAGGAGTGAGATCTCAACTCCGGCTTTCCTAGAGCCGTGGTCTGTGACATGGGCCAGTGCTCTGTGCGAGGGGTGCACACAAGATCCGGGGAGACTCCGACCTGGAGAGCTCAGGGATCTAAGGGGTTCGGAGACTCCAGGTGGGACTCTACCAGAGACAGAAATGCTTGATCACAGGCTGGGTGAGCTCGGAGCACAGCCAGAAGCCAGTGAGACAGGACTGATTATGCATGATTTTCTCCAAGCGTGGCTGGAGGCTGGGGAGACAGGAGTGATTAAGCACTTTTCTCTGAAGGTGCACTGAAGACTGGGGCCCCTAGCTCTCGGCTCCTCCGAGCCGGAGATTGGGAAGCTGCCATTTTCATTCCCGTCCTCTGGAACTCTACGGAAAGTGTTCAGGGCACAAAAGCTCCCGAAAGCGAACCTGAAAGGATTACTTAGCCCAGCCCCTGGTAAGGGTGGTGCAATTCCCCTTGGGGCAGAGACACTTGAAAATCAATACAACAGGCCCCTCCCGAGAAGATCAACAAGAAACCCAGCCAAGACCAAGTTCACTTAATAAGGAGAACAGCAGATTCTTATCTGGACAAAATGACAAGGCGGAAAAACTCACCACAAAAAAAAGAAGAGGAGGCAGTACCGAAGGCTAGGGATCTAATCAATACAGACATTGTTAATATGTCAGATCTGGAATTCAGGAAGACGATTCTCAAGCTTCTAGCCGGGTTAGAAAAAGGCATGGAAGATATTAGAGAAACCTATCAGGAGAAATAAAAGCCCTTTCTAGAGAAATAAAAGAACTAAAATCTAATCAAGTTGAAATAAAAAAAGCTATTAATGAGGTGCAATCAAAAATGGAGGCTCTTACTGCTAGGATAAATGAGGCAGAAGAAAGAATTAGTGATATAGAAGACCAAACAACAGAGAATAAAGAAGTTGAGCAAAAGAGAGACAAACAACTACTGGACCATGAGGGGAGAATTCAAGAGATAAGTGATGCCATAAGACGAAACAACATTAAAAAAATTGGGATTCCAGAAGAAGAAGAAATAGAAAGAGGAGCAGAAGGTATACTGGAGAGGATTATTGTAGAGAATTTCCCTAATATAACAAGGGGAACAAGCATCAAAATCCAGGAAGTGTAGAGAACACCCCTCAATATCAATAGGAATCGGTCCACAGCCCACCATCTAATAGTAAAATTTACAAGTCTTAGCGACAAAGAGAAAATCCTGAAAGCAGCACGGGACAAGAAGTCTGTAACATACAATGGTAAAAATATTAGATTGGCAGCAGACTTATCCACAGAGACCTGGCAGGCCAGAAAGAACTGGCATGATATATTCAGAGCACTAAACGAGAAAAACATGCAGCCAAGAATACTTTATCTAGCTAGGTTATCATTGAAAATAGAAGGAGAGATAAAAAGCTTCCAGGATAAACAAAAACTGAAAGAATTTGTACACACCAAACCAGCTCTACAGGAAATATTGAAAGGGGTCCTCTAAGCAAAGAGAGACCCTAAAAGTATTAGAGCAGAAAGGAACAGAGACAATATACAGTAACAGTCACCTTACAGGCAATACAATGGCACTAAATTCATATCTCTCAATAGTTACCCTGAACATAAATGGGCTAAATGCCCCAATCAAAAGACACAGGGACTCAGAATGGATAAAAAAACAAAACCCATCAATATGCTGCCTACAAGAAACTCATTTTAGACCTGAAGACACCTCCAGATTGAAAGTGAGGGGGTGGAAAATAATTTACCATGCTAATGGACATCAGAAGAAAGCTGGGGTGGCAATCCTTATGTCAGATCAATTAGATTTTAAACCAAAGACTATAATAAGAGATGAGGAAGGACACTATATCATAATCAAAGGGTCTGTCCAACAAGAAGATCTAACAATTTTAAATATCTAGGCCCCTAACATGGGAGCAGCCAACTATATAAACCAATTAATAACAAAATCAAAGAAACACATTGACAAGAATACAATAATAGTAGGAGATTTTAACATGCCCCTCACTGAAATGGACAGATCATCCAAGCAAAAGATCAACAAGGAAATAAAGGTCTTAAATGATACACTGGACCAGATGAACATCACAGATATATACAGAACATTCCATCCCAAAGCAACAGAATACACATTCTTCTCTAGTGCCCATGGAACATTCTCCAGAATAGATCACATCCTGGGTCATAAATCAGGTCTCAACCAGTATCAAAAGATTGGGATCATTCCCTGCATATTTTCAGACCACAATGCTCTGAAGCTAGAACTCAATCACAAGAGGAAATTTGGAAAGAGCACAAACACATGGAGACTCAACAGCATCCATCTAAAGAATAAATGGGTCAGCCAGAAAATTAAAGAAGAATTGAAAAAAACCATGGAAACAAATGATAATGAAAACACAATGGACCAAAATCTGTGGGACACAGCAAAGGCAGTCCTGAGAGGAAAATATATAGCGATATGAGCCTATCTCCAGAAACAGGAAAGGTCTCAAATACACAACCTAACCCTACACCTAAAGGAGCTGGAGAAAGAACAACAAAGAAAGCCTAAACCAAGGAGGAGAAGAGAAATAATAAAGATCAAAGCAGAAATCAATGAAATAGAAACCAAAAAACAATAGATCAAATCAATGAATCTAGGAGCTGGTTCTTTGAAAGAATTAATAAGATTGATAGAACCCTGGCCAGACTTAAAAAAGAAGACTTAAAAAAGAAAAGAGAAAGGACCCAAATAAATAAAATCATGAATGAGAGAGGAGAGATCACAACCAACACCAAAGAAATACAAACAATCATAAGAGCATATTATGAGCAACTCTATGCCAACAAATTTGACAATCTGCAAGAAATGGATGCTTTCCTAGAGACATATAAACTGCCAAAATGAACCAGGAAGAAATAGAAAACCTGAATAGGCCCATAACCAGTAAGGAGATTGAAACAGTCATCAAAAATCTCCAAACAAACAAAAGCCCAGGGCCAGATGGCTTCCCAGGGGAATTCTACCAAACATTTAAAGAAGAATTAATTCCTATTATCCTGAAACTGTTCCAAAAAATAGAAATCGAAGGAAAACTTCCGAACTCATTTTATGAGGCCAGCATCACCTTGATCCCCAAACCAGACAAGGATCCCATCAAAAAAAAGAATTACAGACGAATATCCTTGATGAACACAGATGCGAAAATTCTCACCAAAATACTAGTCAATAGGATCCAACAGTACATTAAAAGGATTATTCACCACGACCAAGTGGGATTTATTCCAGGGCAGCAGGGTTGGTTCAACATCCGCAAATCAATCAATGTGATACAATACATTAACAAAAGAAAGAACAAGAAACATATGATACTCTCAATAGATGCTGAAAAAGCATTTGACAAAGTGCAAATCCCTTCCTAATGAAAACTCTTGAAAGTGTAGGGATAGAAGGCACATACCTCAATATTATCAAAGGCATCTATGAAAAACCCACGGCAAGTATCATTCTCAATGGAGAAAAACTGAGAGCTTTTCCGTTAAGGTCAGGAACACGGCAGGGATGTCCATTATCACCACTACTTTTCAACATAGTACTAGAAGTCCTAGCCTCAGCAATCAGACAACAAAAAGAAATTAAAGGCATCCAAATCGGCAATGAAGAAGTCAAACTATCGCTCTTTGCAGATGATATATAACTATATGTGGAAAACCCAAAAGGCTCCACTCCAAAACTACTAGAGCTTGTACAGGAATTCAGTAAAGTCTCAGGATATAAAATCAATGCACAGAAATCAGTTGCATTCTTTACACCAACAACAAGACAGAAGAAAGAGAAATTAAGGAGTCAATCCCATTTACAATTACACCCAAAACCATAAGATACCTAGGAATAAACCTAACCAAAGAGGCAAAGAATCTATACTCAGAGAACTATAAAGTACTCATGGAAGAAATTGAGGAAGACACAAAGAAATGGAAAAATGTTCCATGCTCATGGATTGGAAGAATAAATATTGTGAAAATGTCTATGCTACCTAAAGCTATCTACACATTTAATGCAATGCCTATCAAAATCCCATCCAATTTTTTCAAAGAAATGGAACAAATAATCCTAAAATTTATATGGAACCAGAAAAGACCTCGAATAGCCAAAGGAATATTGAAATAGAAAGCCAAAGTTGGTGGCATCACAATTCCAGACTTCAAGCTCTATTACAAAGCTGTCCTCATCAAGACAGTATGGTACTGGCACAAAAACAGACACATAGATCAATGGAACAGAATAGAGAGCCCAGAAATAGACCCTCAACTCTATGGTCAACTAAACTTTGACAAAGCAGGAAAGAATGTCCTGTGGAAAAAAGACAGCCTCTTCAACAAATGGTGTTGGGAAAATTGGACAGCCACATGCAGAAACATGAAATTGGACCATTTCCTTACACCACACACGAAAATAGACTCAAAATGGATGAAGGACCTCAACGTGAGAAAGGAATCCATCAAAATCCTTGAGGAGAACACAGGCAGCAACCTCTTCGACCTCAGCCGCAGCAACTTCTTCCTAGGAACAACGCCAAAGGCAAGGGAAGCAAGGGCAAAAATGAACTATTGGGACTTCATCAAGATCAAAAGCTTTTGCACAGCAAAGGAAACAGTCAACAAAACCAAAAGACAACTGACAGAGTGGGAAAAGATATTTGCAAATGACATATCAGATAAAGGGCTAGTATCTAAAATCTACAAAGAGCTTAGCAAACTCAACACCCAAAGAACAAATAATCCAATCAAGAAATGGGCAGAGGACATGAACAGACATTTCTGCAAAGAAGACATCCAGATGGCCAACAGACACATGAAAAAGTGCTCCATATCACTGGGTATCAGGGAAATACAAATCAAAACCACAATGAGATACCACCTCACACCAGTCAGAATGGCTAAAATGAACAAGTCAGGAAATGACAGATGGTAGTGAGGGTGTGGAGAAAGAGGAACCCTCCTACACTGTTTGTGGGAATTCAAGCTGGTGCAACCACTCTGGAAAACAGCATGGAGGTTCCTCAAAAAATTGAAAATAGAGCTACCTTATGACCCAGCAATTGCACTACTGGGTATTTACCCTAAAGATACAAATGTAGTGATCTGAAGGGGCACGTGTACCCGAATTTTTATAGCAGCAATGTCCACAATAGCCAAGTTATGGAAAGAACCTAGATGTCCATCGACAGATGAATGGATAAAGAAGAAGTGGTATATATATACAATGGAATACTATGCAGCCATCGAAAGAAATGAAATCTTGCCATTTGGGAGGACATGAATGGAACTAGAGCATATTATGCTTAGCGAAATAAGTCAACTGTAGAAAGACAACTATCACATGATCTCCCTGATATGAGGAAGTGGAGATGCAACAGGGGTGGGGGTTAAGGTCTTAGGAAATGAAAAAATGAAACAAGATGGGATCGGGAGGGAGACAAACCAAAAGAGACTCTTAATATCATAAAACAAACTGAGGGGGATGGGGGCGAGAGGGGTTGGGAGAGGGTGGTGGGGTTACATTATATGTTTAAATAAAAAAGCTTAAATTAAAAAAAAAGCCTACTTAAAATGATCATGGAATATTACCTTAGAATAGACTAAAAAGTATACTTTTCTATCTCCAATATAAGCCCTCAAGCCATGCTCCCAAGAAAACATTTGAGTACTGGTCCAAAAATGCTACCAAGTTAAGATCAGTAGTGCCAATGTCTCAAAATTTGCACACACACACAAAAGTCATATGTTTATGAATTAATTAGCTCAGGCTGCCATAACAAACTATCACAGACTGCACGACTTACCAAAAAAAAAAAAAAATGCTTTCTCACCACAGTCCTGGAAGTTAGAAAATTCAAAATCAAAGGCTGGCAGGCTTTGGTTTCTGGTAAGAGCTCTCTTTCTGGCCTACAGATGGCACCTTCGACTGTGTCCTTACATGGTGTAGAGAGACAGACATTATTTTCTCTTCCTCTACTCATAAGACCCAATCCTATCAAATTAGAGTCTACCCCTAGGGACCTCATTTAACCTTGACTTAACCTAATTACCCCCTAAAAGCCCTGTCTTCAAATAAGATCACATTTGTGAGTAGAACTTCAACAAATGAATTTGAGAGGGGCCACAATTCAGTCTTTAGCAATGTGTATCTTATACACACATAGAGACCTACAATTAGTCATACAACTATCTGAGGGAAGAAGATTCCAGGCAAGAGGATTGTGAAAGCAAAGTATCTAAGGAAAGAATATTTAAAGCAGCAAGATGACAATGAGTGTCTCTAGACAGAAAATTTAGAGGGAGAAAAGTGGAAATGAGGTCAGAAACCAGACTGCGTAGAATTGCATAGGCATTTAGCTATAGACACTTTGGCTTAAACTCTTAGTGAAAATGAGAACCATTGGAGCATTTGAACAGAAGAGTAGTATAATCTGGCTTAAGTTTTAAAATAATTAATATTATTGCTGTGTTGTGATTTGAAGATGGAGGATGGCAAAAATGGAACCAGAGAGCATCTAGGTGGCTGTAAGAGTAATAGAGGCAAGAAGGAATTGTGTTTCTGATGAGGTTGGGAGCACTGGAGGTTGTAGTAAGTATCAGAATTTTGGATATACCTTGAAAGCAGTGTTCAAAAGGATTTATGGATGGCTTATATGCAGGTGATTTAGCACAAAAGAACATAGTTGATTTAACTTTATCATATTGTTATCACTCTCTTCCGCAAAAAGCAGTAGGACTTTTAGCAGGTCACAGACCTGGTTATAAAACCAATATTCTGGAAAATAAAAATCTCCCAATGAAAGTATGCTGTGGGCAGATTCAGCACTGACTAGCTCAGCATATCTAGTGAGTTAGGAATCACTGGTATTCTAGTGAAAAGGTATCTTTAGAGTATGTGAAATGACTGTCAAGTAGGTAGTTTGTATATTCGCTGCTATTTTCCTTCAGGTGTGAAAACAACTTAAGTGTTTGAAATATATCAAGTTAGTTTTGAAATACATCAAATTATTTGTAGATAATGGTGTAATATATTCTTTTGGCCCGAAGTGCCTTAAAATGAGACTTAACAAGGTCCATCAGTTGCTTGGGCTCAAGAGTCCCTCTGAAGGCATACCTAGAGAAACTTAATCCTGGGTAGTCTCACTTTTGGCCACATTCTGGTTTGAGGATGGCACTACAGCAGCTCCAAGAGTCTCTACTGAATAGAATCTAATTTCTTTATATGCCAGTGACTCCTAATCCATTTCTAGAGGTCAGCTTCTGGCTACATAGATGATATTTGCCTTCCCATCCAAAGGAAAGTCTGCATATGTCCTGGTTTAAATATGAATGGCCTCAGTCAGGAGACACTGAGAAATAGAGATTTTGCCTATTACAAGCTCCTGGGAAATTAATTTCTAGTTCTGATATTTGGTTCTTACTGAAGGTACACAGTCTTGGAGAGTCACAGGTTAATAATGCTGTTGGACCACATTTGCCAGCATGTGGGGTTCCAGATCTTGTTTCTAATTTTTAACTTGCCAAATGCAGTATATTGCTTGCATCCCAAAATAAGATAACAATCACCCTAATATTTTTTTCCAAATTTAAAAACGTAGGAACAATTTTTTCAGTTTTTGATAAAAAGGGAAGATATAAAATAAAATATTGAAACAATATTGAAACAATATTCTGTGAGTAAATGCTTAAGGGAAGTCTTTCTTCTGGGTAGAGAGCTATGTCACACTGGCAGGGGTCCCTATGCTATGACAGGACAAAAGTTTTGTTGTGCCATACAGATGCCTTTGGTTATTTTAACAAGACAACATAGAGAATAAAACTTTTTTACATGTGATTCTGAAAATCTCCTACTTCAGATTACAGATTATTATGTCCCAAGATTTTGCCTCAGCTATTTTCTTACCACCTACCAACACAGAAGCTTGATATAGATTGGGTCCCCTGCCAATGTCAAAACTAATGTGAGTGCCATTGAGAGTACCAATACCACAGGAAGCATCAACAGGAAAGTAGACACTGACCACAAGAGGGGAGAGAGAAGAGTGTGTCCGTCATGAGCATGTCTCCCAGTTGGTCAGGCACCCCGTAAAGAGGATACTCATTGGGAAAGTAAGACCTAAGGCTGGAAACATATCTACCTTATATTATATGTATTGTTTTGTATTTGTAACAACGATGATATCAGCCTTTTGCCTTTTATGCGTTAACTGTATCAAGAAGTACTGAAAGAGCAAACAAATGGGACACGATAGAATATACACGCACTCTTTGAAGAGGGAGAATTTTCAAAGTGAAAAGTGTGAATAAATCACTCTCTTGGTCTATTTGGTTGCTGTAATAAAATACCACAGATTGGGTAACATAAACAACAGATATGCATTTCTCACAGTTCTGGAGGCTGGGAGTCCTGGATCAAGATACCTGTATGGTCTCATTCTGGTAGAAATCCTCTTCCTGGTTCACAGACTTCTTGCTATGCTTCACATGCAGAAGAAGGAATGAAGGGTCTCTATGGGGCTTTTTTATAAGGACATTGTTCCTACACACAAAATCTCCACCGTCATAAATTAAGCACCTCCCAAAGGTGCTTCCCTACATTATCATCTTTGGGGGTTAGAACTTCAACATATAAACTTAGTGGGAGTCACAAGAATTCACTATAACAATCACCATCTTTATCCACGGTATGATTTTTGGTGCTATTAGATTTGGAAGAAAGATCTTGTGAGGCTATGGACTGGTCTACTGAAGTACATCCTTGATTTTTTTCTCTCCAAACTCTGACATCATCAGATCACATAGCCATGAGTAACCCTAGCATAGATTTACTTCAACTGAACTTTAGAAGTTGGTGGATGACACGATCTTCCTAATACAGTTTTTGGATATAAATTTAACTAAACGTTGCTCGTTCATGCTTATGTTGGTTTTGTTATTAAGGTCATCAGGGAGTAGATCTCCAATGTATAATTATGCCTGTCAGAGAAAATCTAGCCTTTTATGGGGCGCCTGGGTGGCTCAGTGGGTTAAAGCCTCTGCTTTCGGCTCAGGTCATGATCCCAGGGTCCTGGGATCGAGCCCCACATTGGGCTCTCCTGCTTCCTCCTCTCTCTCCTTGCCTGCCTCTCTTGCCTACTTGTAATCTCTGTCTATCAAATAAATAAATAAAATCTGAAAAAAAGAAAATCTAGCCTTTTACATTTATATGGTTATATGTGTAAGTATGCTGTTAAAACAAGTTCTATTGAAATACAAAGAAACATAAAAGGAACCTCAACACAGATTCCCAAACATTTGCAGTGGGGAAAATGATGTTCTACATGCTAGCAGAGGTTTTAAATAAAACATGCAATTTTTCATAAATTTAAGTGAGATGAAATTTGCTGCAACTCAATAGCAAAATTTACCTGGGTAAAATTAAGTTATCAGAGTAGAAAGGTCATATCATGGTGTGAAATAAGATGGTCTTTAAGGTATGGTACTATGAAAATCTCATTACCATTAATATGTCCTTCAGTCCATGGGATTTGTTTCTGTTTTCATTGCTTGATACAGAGATGATTAAAGTTTGGGAAGAATGAAGAATAAATCAGTGAGTTAAGTGACAGAGTAATCTTTTGATCTAGGCTTCATAATTAGAACTTAATTTATATTTTTTCATCAGAAATGAAAATTATTTTAATGAGTAATTTGCATTCCATTGCAAACTATTGGAAAATAGATCATGGATCTAAAGCTAATTCAAAATATTTAATATTCTTAATCATATAGAGGCAAAATATAAACATTTATGTAGGAAGACCTAAGAATTAAATAAATCATATTTTGACAGAAGGCTCTGTGTAAACCGGGCAAGAAGTAACTGAAGGTCTCTTTTAAACATCAGATCAGAAAACTTGACACTTTATCATTTTTAATTCCATTTCTTTAATTGATCTTTTGAATGCTGAACCAGCAGACTGATAGAAGCCAAGAAAACATTTGGCAATGGATGCAAATCATTTGGAATTTCTATTTAGTTAATGTCTTTTGGCTCTAGAAGCAATCAGTACAGCTTCCATTTTTATTCTATAAACATATATATTGGTAACCATCTCCTCCCTATTTGATAAAAATAGGACTAATAAAAGAAGGAAAAATTGCTTAACATTTTGACAACCTTATCATTTACTAGTATCTTTGCTATTTAGTTTATTGGGAATCATTATATATTTTAATTTGATTTGTGTATACATATGTGACTAAAATCATTTTACATATAGTTATACTTATATATAATTAGTATAATTTGTTACATAATGTAAATATTAGAAGGTTATTCTAGTCATGTGTGACAGACATCAATGTTTTCAATAATACTCCTAACAAAAGCAACTATTATATAACTTCTTTGAGTGTTCTGTGATTTACAACACACTTTGCCAAAGCACTCTACAACAATATCATTTCTGTATATATTATAAATATAAAATTTTCTGTCTCCTATTAGGGTCATAGCCTTGAGTAGATAGATATACAAATGTTTTAATACCCAAATATTATGGCAAAAGTAAATTATGTGGCTAGAAATAAATATGGAGATCAAGTGAGGTGAAATTGATATGAAACAATGGACAAGAATAAGGAACAGAAACAAATATTAATTACAGCAAACAGAATTGGGCGGGGTGGAGGGGAAGACAAAAAAGCAGGAATTACAAAGAAGAGAGGAGAACTGTGATGGGTAAAGTCATAAGGGCTGGAGAGAGTGGTATTTAAGCATGTAGAGTAGATAAGAATGGGATATTTAAAGAAAGACATAAAAGACATTGAGAGAATAATGCATCTACTTTTCCTAATGTATGAATGTATAACCTTCCAGTTTGTTTGAAATCTACAACTCATTAAAGTGCATCCATTGCACAGATAGGCTTGTGTTTGATGAAAAACAAAATAGTTTCTTGTTCAAATATGTAATTCCCCAAAATCCCATAATGTTTTTCATTTTTTTAGTATAAATTCACGTTAATTGCATGCCACTTAAATGTGGTTTTGCATATTTACTCTCAGCAGTTCACTTTAAGAGCTACATTTATTTTTCCACAAATGAGTCTTTCAACTCTTCAATAAATGTTCTTTCAATATCTGATATGGTGGTATATATGCATTTGCTGTCTTATCCTGAATTAAATGTTTATTCGAGGCACTTCATTTAAAGTGTTTTCATTTTCTACTCATTTTAGTTGGAAAAGCAATCATGCAGTCTCTTTCAAGCTATCTTTTCCTTTGGTGTTATTGTTCTTGTTAGTGGTGAAGTAACCTGAAAAAGGAAAAACAATTAAAATGAAAAATACATGCAAACAAATTGTAGCTCCCAGTCTTCACAATGGCTGTATTGCAAACAAAAAAGGTTTAGCAGTAATCCCTGGCTGTGCAAATTCAGCATACAAAGATCTATTTGTTCATTCATAAAAAACAAATAAACAAAAAACCAAAATGAATTCCACTGAAATCCTTTACTTAATAGTCATATTGATGACATGTGTGTTTTTGTTTTCATGCATTAGGACATAGGGTCAATGTGATTTCATGTAAATAAAGAACTTTTCTCTTAAAATGGCTAGGTGGTTGAAAATATTTTTTCTGTTGATTAAGATCACAAAAAAGATGTCACATAGTCTACATAAAAAGCTGTACCTCTTTATTTATTTTATATTTGCCAATGATGTTCACTGTATTATTTTATATTCCTATTGCTCCCAATCCTTACTCTTCAGGCATAATTTCACCCCTCTTTCCTAAGTTAAGGATAAAACCTGTGATCCCTTCTCCTTTTTACTTCCAATTTGGTATTTTAGGAATAATGAAAGAAAATTATTATAAAGGCATATTCATAAATCCTGAGCCAGTATATATTTATTTTAGTTTGATGAAAATAGAAAAGCATGTATTTGAAACAAACATTCCCTAGAGACTTTAGAAGTAAGGATTCTAGAATTTAACAAACAAAAATACAGGGTGCCTAAGTAATTGGAATTTGAGATAAACATCAAGTAAGATTTTATTGCAAATATTCCATATAATATTAAGACATACTTATACTAAAAAATGGAATTGTTGTTTATCTGAAATTCAAATTTAAATGTCCTTTATTTTACTTGGCAATCCCATTCAGGAGAGACATTTTGATCTTGGCCTTAGAGCTTTGTGTCCTAATTTTTCTCTATCATTTCAGCAGGAAGAAAGATTTAAATTACACAATTTCTCCTCTGTTATTGTGGTTAAATACTAAAGACTGAAATAGAACAAAAAGTACATGATTAAAATTCACAGTTTAATCATTCTATTAAATTAACAAAATATTAACCCATTCCCTTTATGTTTCCTAAGTGAATCTGATTGAAGCAGTATTTATTCTGTAATTAATTCTGTTTGTTTATTATCCTATATCAGTTTAAAATTCTATGGTTCTGTGTTGTGTATTTCAAATCTTATAATTTTCCCCAAATACTATAAATATCATCTAGTATTTATTTTATAATCTAATAAGATAATTATATAAGATAATTGTTGATCTGTGTGTAGTGCCATTTGAGCCTTCCCTCTGAGTTTCCTTTGATAAACTTTGGAATAGGACTGAAAATGAAAATAAAATCCAGGAAAAAGAGGAAGAAAGCAAGCTTCCTTTGAGTAACTTTTCAATTAGAACTTTCTTTTAATAAACACTTATTTGACCTGGGCCATCCAATATGGTAAACAGCACTTTTAAAAGAATATCCAAAGACAATGTTCTTAAATATTCTCCCCATTTGTATAAATCTCAAATAGTTTGTGCTAACAAATATTCCTTCTCTTTTTCACACATTTCTTTCTCTTAGTAACTTGATGACAGTATGATACATAATGAATGAAGGAGACTTTGAGTCATGATGGTTAACATTATCTATGGTTCCTAAAAGTAGCACATGAATTTATGGGTTAAAGGTTGTACTTACGTTTAAAGAGACCCAAAGTATCCTCTATTGTTGCTGGCTTATTTTTTTTTACCTAAAATATTTTCTCATAAAATTTAAATTATCCACCTTTGTATCATCCAACTAAATTAATGGCATATATCTTTGAATTATAGACTATATTTTTTAAAGATTTTTATTGATTTATTTGACAGACAGAGATTACAAGTAGGCAGAGAGGCAGGCAGAGAGAGAGGAGGAAGCAGGCTCCCCATGGAGCAGAGAATCCGATGTGGGGCTTGATCCCAGGACCCCAGGATCATGACCTGAGCCGAAGGCAGAGGCTTTAAACCACTGAGCCACCCAGGCGCCCCGAATTATAGACCATATTGATACACTAGTTTACTGTATTAATATATCTTCAACTAGAATAAACATAGTCCATATTTTTCTTTTACTTTTTACCAGTTACAAGTGTCCATCTCTGCACTTGAATTTAAATACTGTCTGACACCATCAAGTACTTCCTTTTATCTTATAGAAACAGGTTCTTCTGGACCCATATGCAAGAGGCCATCTGTCACCTTGGTTTAAAGTGCACCTTATATGTGTGTCTGGGTGGCTCAGTTGGTTAAGTATTCCACTCTTGATTTTGTCTCAGGTCATGATCTCAGGTCATGGGATCAAGCCCTACATAGGTCTCCATGTTGGGCATGGAGCCTCCTTAAGATTCTTTCCCTTTCCTCTTGCCCTGCTCTCCCTCAACCTGCACCGCCACCCCCACCCTCCCTCTCTCAAGCACATGCACTCTCTCTCTCTTTCTCAAATAAAATAAGATAAAATAGTTCTCCTTCTGGTATTCCTTTTTTTTTTTTTCCTCCCTGCATTCTAGAAGCTCTAGTAGTTGTTTGGCTTCTTTATTTATGGAGGTGGAAACAGTATTCTGTTTTGTTATTGCAAATTCCTAAAAACATCCTTTTATTCTAAATCTCCTAATGTAAAAATCTATGGAATTATTGGCTCCTGCCTCCTTAAATTTTAGAAATGTCCCTAGAGATATGTAAAGATCAATAACAAAGGTAACAATAGTTTTAGCAATAAAAATATATCAAGTTCATCTGTGTAGATAATCACACTATAGAAAGGTAGAGGATTTAGTTATGAGACACATTTCTTGGGAGGAAAGAGGTTGGTGGTTGTTAAGATACTACTTAGGCAACATTTTCTACAGTAAAACCCAATAAGGACAGGAAAGACAGTCTATTATTTTCCTGTACGCCTGTGGCCACAGCATTAACTCCTGGTTCATATGGATAGGGGCAAAAATTTTGTTGAATGAATCTATCCCCTTTAAAATCAATTACTTGGTAAGAGTTGCCTGAGTTATCCACAAATCATAGCATCTCAGCAGGTGAATTAGAGATCAATGAATTTCACAAAGAGTAAATATTTAAGATACTTTCTAAAGCTTCTAATGCTACAAGATTCAGCTTTTTATTAGTAAATTAATATTTAGTTTTAGAAATACTTAAGATTGGTTTCCTAGGTGGCTCAGTCGGTTAAGCATCTGCCTTGGCTCAGTTCATGATTCTAGGGTCCTGGGATCAAGCCCCATGTTGTTGGGCTACTTGCTCAACCGGGGGAAGGTTTGCTTCTCCTTCTCCATCTGCTTCTCCTTGAGCTCCTGCTCCCTCTCTCTCTCAAATAAACCAATAAAATCTTTAAGAGAACCAAAAAATACTAAAGATTTAGCATTCTAAATCATTCCTTATTCATGAGACATCAATCATGAGATAAGAGATACCATTAATTTTTCTCCACACTAACAACATTTCAAATGTTCTCTGAAAAATGGTGATCTGTAACATGACATTTATGTCATCACCTTTTAAATAATATATGAGACCATGTTTGTGGGGTGCAACATGAATTGTATGTTAGTATTACTATAAATATGAACAACACTGCACATTTGCCTTTATATCTCCCTCTATATCTGTTCTTGCTTTCAGGTTTTAAAGTTTAACATTCCACAGGATCCCTGGGTGGCCTAGTTGGTTAAGTGGCTGCCTTCGGCTCAGGTCATGATCCTAGGGACCTGGGATTGAGTCTCACATCAGGCTCTGTGCTCAGCGGGGAGCCTGCTTCTCCCTCTGCCTCTGTGTGCCACTCTACCTGCTTGTGCTCTCTCTCTCTCTCTTACAAATTAAAAAAACAAAACAAAACAAAAAAACCTTAAAAAATGTAAAGTTTAATATTCCAAAACTTGAGATACATAAATACACTTTTTTAACAAGCTCACCTAAGCATACAGATTACTTATAATGGCATAGCAAGGTCATTTAAGCAAATACAAACATTTAAAGAATCATCTACTGTAGAACTACTTATATAATCCTTGTTAAAATGAAGCGTTTTAAATTTCATTTACTTATAATAATGCAACCAAACAGTGTTCTTTTCCTGGTCTAATTATCTACTTTGTACCAACCACTTAAAAATATTCCACATTCTGCAAGCTCAATGACTGCCAGCCTAAGACTGGCCATATGAGCAAACATAAATTCAGTGTAAAACATAGCAAGATATGAGTTCTAGACCCAAATAAGTCAATATCTAAAATGTCTTGTATCCAATTACCCAACCTGAGGGAAATGAAAAAATTGTCTCTCTCAGGTGATAGGAAAATTTAGTTTGTCTCTATCAGGACACTGCTTAAAAAATACTAAATATAAACTATGGGGATATCTGAATGGATAATTTCAGAGAATTCTACATATTTGTTTTCTGTGTTTTTAAAAAATATTTCATAATCTGTATTTGTCTTTTTGAAAAATGTAATAAGAGAACTGTTCTCAACCCCACTATGAGTGTTAGAGGTCAAAATAGACCAAATGTTCTAGGCCAAGCTTGTACTTTATTTGTAGAATAACCTCTAACAAGATATTTAACATGTCCAGCCTTCAGTTTCTTTCTTATGGAGTAAAATAATTATACAAAATTCTGTATACTGTAAAAATATTTTTTAGATCTATAATTTGACAACTCAAAGATGTCACCAGTATCTCCTTCCTCTTTTACAAAATGACAGAACTAAATAATCTTTAAGATCTTTGATATCCTCGGGGTGCCTGGGTGGTTCAGTCAGTTAAGTAAGCCTTTGGCTCAGGTCATGATTCTAGGGTCCTGGGATCAAGCCCCACATGGGGCTCCCTGCTCAGTGGGAAGCCTGTTCTTCCCTCTTCAAGTCTCTCTGCTTATGTTCTCTTTCTCACGGTGTCTATCTCTGTCAAATAAACTTTTAAAAAAGATCTTTGATATCCTCAAAATATAATTGTATGAATATTTTGATGTTTATATCCAATGATTAATGAGAAAATGTAATGGATTCAAAATTTTAGTCTGACAAATCATCATTAACAAGGATTTGTCACAAGATTACATTTATTAATCCATTTATGCTAATGCCAAGCATAGAAATTTAGACCTTATTTTTTTATTATGATAAAATCAGAGTTTGTAATTTGACCTCTCTGTGATTCCTCAGTGATAGGATGTAAAAGGAGGACAAAACAAAGAGGAGATGAGAACAAAGAAGGTAAATAAAGAATGACAAAAAAAGTAGAACTTGTATGATGATAAGGATGACAGGAAGTTTCAGAACCTGTACCACACTCATTGCAGTAAAATGAATTAAAAGCTTTCTCTTGCCAAGCTAGTATAAACGTTGTGATGAGATTAAAATCCTAACAGATTTATAATGAGTCTTTTGTTATAAAAATTATTTAAATGACCACCATAGCCAACACATAGAGAATTCAACTATTTTAATTTTTTAACATTATACATATGATTGCTATTCTTATTAGTTATATAAAAGTTTAGTTATTACTTTCACTTATTAGATCAATACTAGCATTATTTAATATTCCCATGTTTTCTTTATTCACAGATAATTAAATCCAACCAACTTATTTTGGCTTCCATAACAATTGTGGGGTGATGGGAGATAAGATAAAGAATAGTATAGTGAGTAAGACTGTGACAACAACCTGTGCAAGATTATGGTATACTATGGAAATGGGAGAAGGATTTAAAGAGAAAAACAATTCATTATGTTGTGGGTAAAATTTTTAAGTATATAATAAACAAAACATGAACAAATGCATAAAAGCAGGTGGCATAAAAATATTAACAAATTGAAAAGCAGAAAAACCTGCAGAAGTTACATTTCTTCTGGGTCTTAAAAAGTAAGTTTTATCCAGATTTTATGCATTGATAAACTAAAGGTAACTTATGGAAATAAAATCTGAAAGTGTTGGACAGCATTGGTGCTGTGAATGCTCTACTACAGAAAGGCTCACTGAAATAGACTACAACTTGCAACATGGTCTGTTGTTTTCAAATCTGATTTACATGTATTTTTATTGCTAAACCATTTCTCTTTCTTTCTTTAAAGCATTAATTGACTTTTTTGTAAATTACTGTTTATACATATCTGCTTTTGCATTTATAAGCAAGGGATCTGGGTTAAAGGTGCTTTGGGAAACAGCTTTCTACTGTCAACAAGTAAGATGTCTTCAAACAGCACTAAGGGAGTCATTCTTCCAAAATTTATGTTCTAAATGTGTATGGAGATCTCTGCTTGTCAAAACTTAATATACCCATGGATCCCTCTAAAAGGTATAAAATATTAATATTACATATAAAATTTACAGTTTAAAGATAAAATTCATGAAATAGTGCAATAGCCACTCAATTCCATATGCAGATCATTATACATGCATTATACTAGGACAATGAAACAGCTGCTAAACCAGATTTCCTTCTCATACAAACACACGATAATATTGATTCATTCAGCAACAGTGTGTTAAATATTCCAGACAGAGTGGTAGGTTTGTGGTTTACTGTTGAAAACAATAATGGACAAGACCCTAATCTTCCTGTTGCTTAGAATGTTGGCTGAGATGGAAACAAGATGAAGCTATATTGAGTCAAGTTCATGAGTTAATGAGCTCCTGTTAGTTTGGATCTATGCTCAGTATCTTCTCTTTTAAGTAACTCAGAGAAATGGAATTTTATATAGCATTAAAAGGCCATTTTATGCCCCTGAATTTTTTGTTATCTTTCTTTCTCTAAAGAGAATTCTTTTCCAGGTGTCTGGGTAGCTCAGTTGCTAAGTGTTTGCCTTTGGCTC
The DNA here is from genome assembly GCA_003697995.1 of Taxidea taxus jeffersonii. NCBI lineage: Eukaryota > Metazoa > Chordata > Mammalia > Carnivora > Mustelidae > Taxidea > Taxidea taxus. The sequence goes on along the minus strand of ML111213.1, from coordinate 100,619 downwards.
AGGTAATGATCCCAGGATGCTGGGATTGATTCCTACATTGGGCTCCCTGCTCATTGAGGATACTGCTTCTCCCTCTACCCTTCCCCTGCTCATAATCTCTCTCTTTCTCTCTTTCACTCTCTTTTTCCCAATTTAGATAAATAAATAAAATCTTAAAAAAAAAAAAAGAATTTTTCCCCCAAATCTCTAAAGAACAGAAAATCATTACAAATAAGAGTAGGGAAGAACTAGCTTCCAGCACTGCATTGGTAGAAAGATAGTGATAGTCTTATTTCAAAGACAGTATATTTTTATCCTTTGCCAGTATACTACATAAACTATCTACCTTTTTACATTTGGGACCCTTTGCTCTTAGCACAGTCCTGAATTCCTTTCTTGAAATTCTTTAGAATTCCAGTAATTTTGAATAAAGTGATCATGTAAAAATGAAACCTGCATTGATTTCCCATCACACACACAATAAAAAAAAGGAATCTTGGTGTTGACATTTGAGCTCCCTCTCTAAAGCTATAGCATCCTACTCCTATACACATCCCACTTGAGTAGAACTTTCCTTGTTTATTGCTAGAGTAGAGAAATGGAAAAGACAGGCTGACCACAGACAGATTATTTTCCAAGAAAGAAAAGGATAGAGAGGAACATTAACTATTGCATCCACAGAATCTCTAAGCAAATCACAAATATCATTTTTACTTCTCTGGACACAGAGCAGAGAGGACAGTAGGGAGCCAGGATCTCCCTCAACAAAATATACTGGCAATGGAAAAGAAACTTCCATCCTGTAACAATAATATACATTGTACCCACATGGAACCTAGCTAGATCTGATCTCTTAATATTTTGGTCCTCCAGCTACACTGAACTGACTTTTTATTTTCTCCTCTTTTCTTTTTGGCACCCCTGACTTCTTCTTCAACAGTCTGTGTTCCCATTTAGGGGAAGTCTATTCCCACCACTTAAAATGTCTTTTTTAGGATTCCATGATGTCATTTATGATTTTGTTTCTTTTAGGTATCTTTTCAAATGCCACCTAATCTGAGAGTCCTGTCCAGACCGTACTTTCTAAAACAGATTATACCATCACAACCACACTTTATTTGGTTACTCCCACTACCTAGCGTTTTATTTTGAATTTAGGTTCTATATTTCATCATTTCCTATATCCTCAACTGGAACTTAATTTCTTTTTTTTATTTTCTTTTTTTTATTTACTTGATAGAGATCACAAGTAGGCAGAGAAGCAGGCAGAGAGAGAGGAAGAAGCAGGCTCCCTGTTGAGCAGAGAGCCTGATGCGGGACTCAATCCCAGGACCCTGAGATCATACCTGAGCCGAAGGGAGTGGCTTAACCCACTGAGCCACCCAGGAGCCCCCGGAACTTAATTTCTTTAAGGACTTTGTTCAATGCTGTCTTTTCTTAGTGTCAAGTATAGTGCTTAATAACCTGGGTGGGTGTTCAACATTTGTTGAATGAGAAAAGAGGATAAGTGAAATTATTATATCTAATAGGAGAGATCATAAAATGCTAGGTTTATTCTCCTTTGAAGCACACATAGGTTTAAAATAATTACAATTAGAAAATTTAAAAAAATAAGATTAGCATTGAGGTTTCAGTTCTTTTTATTATATAAAGAAATTAATTTTAACCATCTGTTGATCCTAAAGATGGGCAGTTTTTATCTGCAAGTTGTTTCCAATGTCAGAAAAAGTTAAATCATATGTAATAATTAAGGCAGATTGATTGGTAAGATTTAAATTTTGAAATCAGACAGATTTGGGATAAAATCTCTGCTCAATCACATCTTCCATGATCTCAGATGTGTAGGCTGGTTTCTTAAATTCTCAGTTTTCAAAGCTGTGAAGTTACCCTACCATCATTCTCTTAAAAAATATATTTCTAATGCCACACCTACAATAAATAACCATTTGATATTCCCCCCTTCCAAATATTGTGAAATAGAGAAGGTAATATTGAGTCACAGTGAATTGCTTACCTGTATTAAATTATTTACAATATGTGAAATACAACATATAGCATAAAGTAAAAAATAAACAGGTTTTACAAAATAACAATACAGAAATAATATATAAGCAGTCTAAAATGCAGAGTTTATGTGCAGTTGTGGAGAATTATATCAATCAAAACTACTGATAGATATAAAAGTGTTGTCATCCCTGATTTTTTAGATTATGTATAAATTCAAATGCCTTTAGGAGTTAGATGAGTAACACAAATGAATGAAGCTGGATACAGGACAACCATAGCAAACAGGAGACTCATATATTATCTAAAGGAGAGAACTAAACTTATTTCTGGTTAGCTGTCACCAAGAGCATACTTGGATCTGTATTGTAGACTCACAGTTGTTGCTTTGTGTCCTATTTTCAAAATAATTCAACTATCCAGATATTTTTGTGAAATTTATGATTTTGAAATATTGACAACTCTGAGAACCAAGCAACATGCATATATTATGGGTTTCTCTGTTTATTGAGGTGTAGGAACTAGAATAGAATGCATGAAGGCTACTAGGTTTTAAACTTATTATAAATGGTTTTGTTTCACTTATCACATTGATATAATTTATTGGATCATGTCTCTGTTGTTTCCAGCACCTGCTGGACAAGGTCAATTATCTTGATCACGCTTATGTTATAGTACTTGGCATAGTACTAACTCTATAGAAGTCATTCTTGGTAAAATGTTAACACTGAATAAATCCATATTGAAGGCCTGAACTTCTGTATGATTGTACTTAAAGTGATTAGGGATAATTGCAGCTTTTAGAAAAATTAGTGAAGACCTTGGATAATATAACCAAGAGACAGAGCTGTTATTATAAGAGCCAGGGGTTAGACTTATTTAAATGAGAACATAGCATGCCATCTGTATTTCACAATGCTAATAGAATTGGGGTTGAGACAGAATTTGTTGAAGATGCCTCCACCAATTGAAGATATGTAGCATCCATGGGTTCTTCCCACTAAATGCTATTAGAGTACCCTTATCACTGTAAGAATCCACAGTACATTCCATGCCCCCTGTTGAGAACCACAGGAGAAGGAGAGTGTAAATAAGAAGTCGGTTGCTAGCAGATATAAATATGGAAAAAAAAAAAAACACTTCTTTTGATATTTGTCTTTTCAACTGAACTGAAGGCCCAAGCTTTCTGAATTTCACTCATATTAAGTAGAGGGTTTCAGGGCAAAGACTTGGTAAAGTCACAGTCCATTAAGGTAAGAGCAATTCAAGATGTAGTCCTTTAGGGAAAACTTTGCCTTCCCTACTATATATATATACATATACATATATATGTATATATATATTTATATATAAATTCTAAATGCCTTGGCCAACTATCTAAAGATCAATTTCAAAGCACCCAAGATTGCAGAGTCATGAGAAAAATAAGCTTGGAACAAAAGTAGGTAAGGATAAATAAGGAATAAGTAATTTAGAAAATTGCCTAGGGATGTCCACCTCCTGCCCTTATCTCTTTAAGTCATTTATGTTTAACGGAGTTAAAGAGCTAGAGACAAAATGGCAGAGCCAAAGGAATTATTCGTTTCTGTGCCGGCCACATACCCAACTTATGATATCAAATTACCTGGACCCCGCTTAAAACTCTTAGAATCACAAAATAAACTTCTAAAATCTCTGACTCCTAAAACTGTTCTTTCTCAAGTTTCAAGTTGCTAATTCAAGTTACTGATCTGAATTTCTGCCTATTTCATTCACTTGTCTCCTACTATGTGCAACACATCTGTCATATAGTGAAGAATAAATAAATATCCCCTGCATAAATGAGTGATGGTCACATCAATGTTTAAATCGCTGATTTCCTTTTTGATTTCTCACTTTCCTTCAGCACGTTCCTCTTCTGATTCTGATGTCACATTCCATCAGTAAATGTTGTATGAGGAAGGGTATACTGCTTTAATCTATCTTTTTCTTTCTCTCTTTCTCACTCTCTTTCTTTCTTTCTTTCTTCTTTCTTTCTCCTCCTTTCTTTCTTCTCTTACTTTTTTCTCTTCTATTCTCTTCTTTTTCTTTCTTTCCCTTTACTGTGGTAAATATGATACAAATTTTGGAGGTTAAAGGAAGGCTAAGACACCAACTTTCTACAAGTCATTTTTTTTTTTTTTAAGATTTTTTATTTATTTATTTGACAGATAGAGAGATCACAAGTAGGCAGAGAGGCAGGCAGGGGGGGGGGGCAGGCTCCCTGCTGAGCAGAGAGCCTGATGTGGGACTCGATCCCAGGACCCTGAGATCATGACCCGAGCCGAAGGCAGCGGCTTAACCCACTGAGCCACCCAGGCGCCCCTCTACAAGTCATTTTTAAAAACTGTTAACAAAAAGCATATCAATCTTTTCAGTTGCTAATGCCATAAAAGGTTTTTTATTTGTTTGTTTTGTTTTTTAGTTTTAATGGATCATTTGTTTTTCTCTAGAGAGCTATCAGCATTTATTTTAATACAAAGACGAGACTCTTTATAAGGAAAGTGATAGACAGAAGGAAACAGCAGCTAGGAGGCCTCTGGGTAATGTTGTGAGGTGGATGGGAATTGGAGGGAATAGCCTGGAGGTACTAGGCAAGCAGTCTCAAAGAAACTATTGAGAGGAATACTTTTGAAATATCTTGAAATGTTGCTGGATCAGACTTCTCACATTGCTTGCTTATAGAACGCCAGTCTATATGCTGTCTGTAAGGGTGAAGCACTACCATGGCGCCTACTGATCTACACACATCGAAAAAGACCACAAAGGCAAAGACTTGAACCACTGCTATTTGAGTTTTGGCAGAATTCCTTATGATCATTGTGTTCTAGAAAGAACACAGAGGATAGGAGTCTTACAAAGAGTGCTGTGAGGCCTCCTCCAGCTCAACTCTGCATCTCCCCTTGGAGGCTATCACAGTTCTCCTAGGCTCCCAAGTTCTGGTGAGATAGGGGGTATCTCATATAAAAGCTGTAGAACATTGAACCATTTAGTTGCAGTCTAGAATTGGCTCCATAGAAACAATTTGTAAGATAGTCATTCAGGCCCCTTTTTTTAGTATTCTCTTTTATAGTGTTTGAGACAAGGATACTAAGGAGCTAGAACCATTTGCTTTTTATTCGCTTTTCTGTCTTTACACTGTGTGTGTGTGTGTGTGTGTGTGTGTGTGTGTGTGTGTGTTTTAAATCTAAAATTATCGCCTTGTATCTTTACCACTTGAGTTGTTCAGGCCTGGCCTTTCATGAATGAGCTTTACATTATCCAACGATCATTCAAGGAGATAACTTGTAATCATCTATATTAAGAATTCTCACCAGCAAAACATTCAGAAGGCTGTATGATCTGTCTGTACCAGATTTCTGTTACATCCTCATCAGGAAAACCAGTAAAGCCTTCCCTCTATAATAGCTCTAAGCAAACTATGAGATGCGGATATATTAAGCATCATTGGAGAGGAACAGCAGGGCTTGCTTTTGAGCACACTCTCAATTTAAGAGTATAGGTTAAGTTAGCAAAGCATGTACCTAATTTTACTGGTCAAGTCTATGTCTAAACATGCCTTTATGTATTCCATATCTATGTAACCACTGTCATCAAAGTGGACAATTAGCAAACAAATACAAAAGCAGGCATAGGCAAAAGAAAACAAAATTCTGATGGCAGATAAGAAACCTTTTTCACAGATGTGGTCATTGATCTGTATTCTCTCAATCTAGGAACTGGAGAAGATAGAGAACTGAAAGAAATTCTAGGGCCACATCAGGATACGTAGATCATAAGAAAGTGCATTTATGGATCATCGAGTACTATTTATCCTGTATTTAAATCTGAAAGTACATGGAAGTGATGGCTCAATGAGACATGACTGAATGAGTAACAAAGAAGAGGGGAATTTGCTCAAGAAATAATGAATACAGATCTATACTGCTTAATAACTTGGGGGGAAATATAAATAAAAAATCTTCACCTATCAATCTGAACATCTTTAAAGCACTAAGTTACCTTCAGTATATGTTCCTTTTACTAGAGATAAAATGTTCTCAGAAGTCTATGTGGAGGGGAGGGGCTGGAGGGTTGGATGAGCCTGATGGTGAGTATTATGGAGGGCACATATTGCATGGAGCACTGGGAGTGATGCATAAACGATGAATTCTGGAACACTGAAAAGAAACTAAGAAACTAAATAAACATTTAAAAATAAAGTATAGGTGGAATCTGTTATCATTTCCCAGTTTACAATCCTAAATCAATTGAGAAGGAAATGTTAACACTTTGAAAAGTTTCTATTTACATATATTGTTTTGTTGCAAAACAGCATAGAAAAGTGTTAAATAAAACAATTTCAATAAAAATACTACCTTTAGACAGAATTCTTTGGAAAGGTTAAAAGTATATATTAAGTAATGGATACAGGAAAATATTTAAAATTTCTCTCAAATAACTTTTTTGTAGGATTTTTAAGTGAATGGATGATGGAGAGAGCATATCAAATAACTGACATTTAGATTCTATTGGCTATATTTTTAAGACAGTTTAATCTAGATATGCCATTGGTTCAATTTTTAAATGTACTGTAAACATTAAAAATTACTACTTTATCAGACTTAAATTTCTGACAAAATATCTGAAATGTATTTTCTAAGTAAACAAAGTAGTATACTGATTTTCAAAAATTTCTCCAAAAGTTTTGAAAAAAAAAAAAAGAATACTGAAAATGACTAATCTATTGTAGACTTAGCTAGCTTCATGTGAAGGGGTAGGTAGATTCATTTCTGCAATGTAGACTCCTGGTTAGCGTCTTTAGGATGTTAACTAGACACTCCAGGAGTGGGAATTACTGATTTAGGGACTATAGGTATTAAACAAATAAACAAATACCCTCCCCCTGTTTTGTGGTGTAATGTTAGCTTACACTCTCACAAACTACTTTGTCAATATCAAAGTTTGTTCAAAGCATAGTACAGACATTATAAAAATCCTCCACATAACAGTCAAAATATTCCTTCTGAAAAATATAGATATAATCTTATCAATTTGCTGACTAAAACCAATGACTTTTCTTGGCTCTCCAAATAAAATGTAAATTCCATAACGGTGTTTATAAGGCATTCCATAATTTCTTTTCATTACTTTTGCAACATCATTTTAAGACTCTTCTTTCATGTGCTGGGGGGGAAAAAACGGTTTACTTGCCATTCCTAAAGCACCAAACCCTTACTCATTTTAGACCTTTGCATTTGCTACTCTCATTTTTCTATACATGTCTGGCTTTTCCTCATCCTCTGATTCATATATATTTTGATTTAAAAATATATATATTTTTCTCTCTGACCTCTGTCTACCTTGACTACGCTAAGAAGCCTTGTCCTCTCCAACCCCACTAATCTCCACCTCAGCATCTTCCATTTTTAATCAGAACACTTATACTTTTTAATGACATTCGTTTTTGTTGATTTACATTCTTTTTTTCTCTCCATCATGAGCTCCAGCTAACTAAATTTTATAAGCGGAGAGACTATGACTGTTTCATTTACCAATATATACCCACCATGTAACATCATGCCTAACATATAAGTTCTTGAATGTGTCTATTAAATAAACAAATTTGTGGTGTTTCATACTCTTCAGTCTTATCAGAAAATAATCTCTCTTGGCAGTTGGATTATAAAGTCAACCTCTTCACTTAAGAAAAAGCTAATCCTAAACATGGACATTTTATGAAAATAAGACTTGGTATAATTTTTGTTATAGTCTCCTAAAGGATTAATTTCAAATAAAAACCTATTCAGACATAACTGAGTTGGTAATATGGATATATAACTTTTAATCATATATATCTAATCCTGTTTTGACTTCTTAAGATTATTTTGTTCTAATTTGGCATCCTATTCTTTTCGTTAATAAAGTGAATATACTTCTGAAATGCTAATCATGTAACAAAATCTGTCAAATGTAATTTACCTGTATTATTTCATTAAATCTTTATGACTATTCACTGGGATAGGCATTTCATCTGTATTTTATTAAGGAAAACATGAAGAGACACAGAAGAGAAGGAACTTGCTGAAGAATAAAGACCTAGATACTTGCAGAGCTGGGATTTAAAAGCATATTTGTATGCTAAAGGATAACTACTGAAACCTTGATAGAAATTTATTATACATTTAGTTTTATTTTCAACTTTACGGAAAATTTATAAGTAACTTTAAGACACATGAGCATACTAAAACAAAGACTTCCCAACATTACATAATTTTTTAAAACAACCTCAAAATATAGACATATTTTATTGCTGGAGGCATCATTCTTGTAAGAAAAGTGTGATTTTTTTTATAGAGTAAAACTTTATATTTTTTAATGGCAGAAAAATATTCTTGCAAGTTACCATAAGAAAAATGAGAGCTAAAGAAGATACAGAGCTGAAAAATAACTGAGAATGAGAGAACAAACATAAAGTGCATAGACAACAAAATACCTCTTATTGTAAAAATCTCTGAAGGAGTACACTATCAGGAAAAAAAGAAATGTGCATGCCAAACTTCATTTTTCATTTTGCTTTGTTTCTCAGTTCAAGGTTAGGAATATGAAGTCCAATAGATAACAAATTACAATCCATAATACAGCCTACATGACAAGTACAAAATGTTGCCTTAAATCTTTCTTTTCTTTTTACTATTGTATCCTGTCATTAAAACATTTATGTCTGATAACCAAATTATGGAAATGATTTGAAATCATCACTGCAACCTCATTTATAGAGCTTTTGATGCTTGCTGAATATGAGAGAAGAGTAGAAAATATATTTAAGCCAATTATGGTTTTCTCCATAATTGTGACTCTCTAGACTCCTTGATTTTATATAAAAATCTATGTAATTATGGGAAATGAAATGGAATTACATGATTTAGTTTTAATATAAAATAAGAATCCTCTTAACTGCTATACAAAGGAGGCAGCAGGTTTCAAAATTCATGTGAATAAATCCCAACAGCAGAGGGCAGAAGAGATGAGTATCTCGAAGTAAAATATGAGAATACAAAAACATAACTGTTTTTAGTTAAATAAAATTATGCACTTTTAAACTTTGGATTTTTTTGCATCAATCTACATTCTAATACACATGGAAAAAGAGTCTTGCTAGTAAGGTAGAAAATTCTTCAAAAATTCATAATGACAGAAGCAACTATCACAAAGAATATATAATCCCATGTCATGGAGGCAAATATCTATAGAACAATTGCATATACTAGCCATCTAAGGCTCAAGAACATATTAATTATTTGTTAAGTTCATAAACAAGAAGATTTTGTTGAGCTTTATAAGTATATGAAGAACCAGCAGAAAACCTAAAAATGACTATGTTAATAGTTTACATTCATTCGTTCTTTCCTAAATTTATCAATTGAAGAAATATGAATTTTAGACAGGCTTATTCAAATGATCTCAGTGGTCTTTATATCTCTTCTGTTCTGTACAGAGATTTAACACATTATCAAGTGCCCTTTGTAACTACTATACAGAGGTGTTTCAAGGTCTGCACTCGATTTCCATAGACTTGCAAATGAGACAGTGTTCTCTGTCTTGTGAAAAAATAAATATATTTTGGATTATATATCTCATTATCATGCAGAGGTTACATTCACATGAATGAATCACATGTATCTCCAGTTCTTATCCTACTTCTCTGCTCCCACTTAAAGTAAATTTCCATATAATTTTTTTATACTTCCCCTTCCCTTCCTTTTTTCTTGAATTTAGGTAATGTTGAGCATGAAGATAATCACTGGAAAGCTACCAAGTCAAAGGGTGAATCCATTAGCTATATTTTCTTTTCCCTTTTCTTAATTCAGTTGAGTAACACCGCCACGCCAAACAGTTTCTCCTCCTCCTGCATTAAGGGGATGTCATTAGGAGCCCTTTATTCCAAGATTAACTTCAATTACCACTCCTCTTGTTTTCACACATCTACCAGCAAGGAGTCAATAAGAGCCTCTAGGACTAAGGGTTCTCTTGGCAAGACACTCATAGCATACAATACCAGTAGGCTTAAAATCTATCAAAATTTTCACCTGTAACACCACCAGATCTCATCACATGTTGCCCTTCATTCCACATTATGTCAATTACCACAAGAAGTCTAAGATGCTCAGGTCACCTCTCATCTAATGCACTCCAATCCCCATTAAGTTCTTCATTCCTTCTTTATGACCCCACCCCTCTCCTCCTAAATCTTGAAATCTTCACTTTATATTAGTCTCAGGTGTACAATATAGCGATTCAGTGATTCTATACATTGCTCAGTTCTCATAATAATAAATATACTCTGAAACCCCCATCACTTATTTGACCCATTTCCCATCCACCTTCCCTCTGGTAGGCATCAGTTTGTTCTCTGTAATTAACAATCTGTTTGTTGGTTTCTCTCTCTGTTTTTCTCTTTGTTACTGATGTTTCTTAAATTCCATATATGAGTGAAATCATATTTATCTTTATCTGACTGACTTCTTCACTTAGGATTATACTTGCTAGCTCCATCCATGTTATTGCAAATGGCTAGTTTGCATTATTTTTTTTTTATTCATTTGATAGACAGAGATCACAAGTAGGCAGAGAGGCAGAGAGAGAGGAGAAAGCAGGCTGTCCGCAGAGCAGAGAGCCCGATGTGGGGCTCGATCCCACGACCCTGGGATCACGACCCGAGCTGAAGGCAGCTGCTTTAACCCACTGAGCCACCCAGGCGCCCCTGCATTATTTTTTATGGCTAAATAATGCTCCAGAGTAAGTGTGTGTGTGTGTGTGTGTGTGTGTGTGTGTGTGTGTGTGTGGTTGTACATGCCTATCACCTATTCTTTTTTCTTTTTTTAAATTGTAATTTTTTAATTTTTATTTTATTTTTTTTCAGTGTTCCAACATTCATTGTTTATGCACCACACCCAGTGCTCCATGTAATACGTGCCCTCCTTAATACCCACCACCAGGCTCACCCAACGCCTCACCCCTCCCTGACAAAACCCTCGGTTTGTTTCTCAGAGTCCACAGTCTCCCATGGTTTGTCTCCCCCTCCAATATCCCCCAACTCACTTCTCCTCTCCATCTCCCAATGTCCTTTGTGTTATTCCTTATGCTCCACAAGTACGTGAAACCATATGATAGTTGACTCTCTCTGCTTGACTTATTTCACTCAGCAAAATCTCCTCCAGTCCCGTCCATGTTGATACAAAAGCTGGGTATTCATCCTTTCTGATGGAGGCAAAGCACTCCATTGTATATATGGACCATGTCTTCTTTATCCATTTGTCTGTTGAAGGGCATCTGGCTCTTTGCACAGTTTGGCAACTGTGGCCATTACTGCCGTGAACATTGGGTACAGATGGCTCTTCTTTTCACTACATTTGTATATTTGGATTAAATACCCAGTAGTGAATTGCAGGATCATAATGTAGCTCTATTTTTAATTTCTTAAGGAATCTCCACACTGTTTTCCAAAGTGGCTGCACCAACTTTCATTCCTTCAAACAGTGTAAGAGGGTTCCCTTTGTCCACATCCTCTCCAATGCCTCTTGTTTCCTGTCCTGTTAATATTGGTCATTCTAACTGGTGTAAGGTGGTATCTCAATGTGATTTTGATTTGAATCTCCCTGATGGCTAATGATGATGAACATTTTTCCATATGCCTGTTAGCCATTTGGATGTCTTCTTTGGAGAAGCGTCTGTTCATGTCTTCTGCCCATTTTTTGGAGTGATTATCTGTTTTGTGTGTGTTGAGTTTGAGGAGTTCTTTATAGATCTTAGATATCAGCCCTTTGTCTGTAATGTCATTTGTATTCACAAATACAAATCTTCTCCCATTCCATGGGTTGCCTCTTTGTTTAGCTGACTGTTTTCTTAAAAACTTTTGACTTTGATGAAGTCCCAAAAGTTCATTTTTGCTTTTGTTTCCTTTGTCTTTGAAGACATGTCTTGAAAGAAGTTGCTGTGGCCGATTTCAAAGAGGTTACTGCCCATGTTCTCCTCTAGGATTTTGATAGATTCTGCTTCACATTGAGGTCTTTTACCCATTTTATCCATTTCGAGTTTATCTTTTCTTTATCCATTCATCTACTTGGGCTCCTTCCATAATTTGTCTATTGTAAACAATGCTACAGTTAAAAAAAAAAGGTGCATATATCCTTCAACTTAGTGTTTTCATATTCTTTGGATAAATATCCAGTAGTGTGACTATTGGGTTGTAGGTTAATTTTATTTTTTATTGTTTTGGAAACGTCATATGGTTTTCCACAGTGGCTGCAGCAGTTTGCATTCCCACCAGCAGTGCACAAGTTTCCTTTTTTTCACATCCTTGCCAATGCTGTTATTTCTCATCTTTTTTATTTTAGCCATTCTGACAAGTGTAAGGTGGTATCTAATTATAGTTTTGATTTGCATTTCCCTGATGATGAGTGATGTTGAGCATCTTTCTATGTGTCTCTTGGCCATGTGTATATCTTTTTTTAGAAATGTATGTTCATGTCTTCTGCCCATTTTAATCAGATTACTTTGCGGGGGTGTTGTATGAGCTGTATAAGTTCTTTATATATTTTAGATACTAATCTTTTATTGAATATGTCATTTGCAAATATCTTCTCCTATTCAGTTAGTTGTCTTTTAGTTTTTTTGATTGTTTCCTTCACCCAGCAGAGCTTTTTATTTTGATGTAGTCCCAGAAGTTTATTTCTATTTTTTTCCCTTGTTTCAGGTAACATATCTAGAAAAATATTGTTATGGCCAATGTCAAAGAAATTACTGACTGTGCTCTCTTCTAGGATTTTTATGGTTTCAGGCCTCAAGTTTAGGTGTTTAAACCATTTTGAATTTATTTTATGTATTGTGTAAGAAAGTGGTCAGTTATATCCTTTGGCATGTAACTGTCCATCAACTGTCCATTTGCTGGAAAGACTGTCTTTTTCCATTGGATATTCTTGTCTCTTTTGTTGAAGATTAATTAACCATATAATTGTGAGTTTGCTTCCAGGCTTCTACCCTGTTCTGTGACCTATTTTTATCCCAATACTATACTGTTTTGATTACTTTAGCTTTTTAATAGAGCTTGAAGTCTGATTTGTGATGCCTCCAGCTTTGTTTTTCTTTTTCAAGATTGTTTTGACTATTTAGGGTCTGCTGTGGTTCCTACAAATTTTAGGATTATTTGTTCTAGTTCTGTGAAAACTGGTGCTGGTATTTTGATAGGGGTTGCATTAAATCTGTAGATTGCTTTTGGTAGTATGAACATCTTTTTTTAAGATTTTATTTATTTATTTTGACACACACACACACACACACACACACAGTGAGAGAGGGAACAAGGAAGGGGAAGTGGGAGAGGGAGAAGCAGGCTTCCTGCTGGGCAGGGACCCAATGTGGGGCTGAATCACAGGACCCTGGGATCATTACCTGAGCTGAAGACAGAGGCTTAACCACTGAGCCACCAGGCACCCCTAGTATGGAAATATTAACAGTATTTGTTCTTCCAATCCATGCAAATGAAATATCTTTCCATTTATTTGGATCATCTTGAATTTCTTTTATCAGTGTCTTAAAGTTTTCAGAGTACAGGTCTTTCACCTCCTTGCTCAACTTTATTTCTAGGTATTTTATTTTTTTTGGTGCAATTGTAAATAGGGTTGATTTCATAATTTCTCCTTCTATTGCCTCACTATTAGTGTATGGAAATGCAACAGATTTCTGTATGTTGATTTTGTATCCTATAGAATTCACTAATCAATTCTAGTAGTTTCTTGGTAGAATATTTAGGGTTTTCCTTATAATATCAAGTCATCTGAAAATAGTGATAGTCTTACTTCTTCTTTACCAATTTGGATACCTTTCATTCCTTTTTCTTATCTGATTGGTGTGGTTAGTATTTCCAGTACTATGCTGAATAAAAGTGGTTAGAGGATCCTCGTCTTGTCCCTGACAGGGGAAAGGCTGTCAGTTTTTTCCCATTGAGTATGATATTAGCTGTGAGCTTTCTGTATTTGGCCTTTATTGTGTTGATGTATGTTCTCTCTAAACCTACCTTTTTGAGAGTTTTTATTGTCAAATTCTTTTTCTGTACCTATTGAAATGATTTTTAAAAAATCTTTTCTCTGATACCTCTTTTAATGAAGGAAAATATTTCAGCAATAAAACAGTCTGATTTCAAATAAGGAGTCATATCAACAAGGAAAAAGAAAAGTACAACTCTGAAGGAAAGACTTCAAAGATAAGTACAAAAATAAAATTGGTGCAGTATGGCTGTGAATTCACACTATACACTTGTAATGTATTCAAATATTTTATATTTCCCAAAAAATTCTTTTTATTTTTTATGCTTAAGTGTGTCCTTTTTAATGAATGCCCCTTTTATTTTTCATTATTTTATCTTTTGTGGCAGAATTGCCTTAAGCCTTGTTAGTTATGCAGCAAATTTTTTTGCAGCAAAAATACTTGTAACAAAAATGTCTATGGCCTAGATGCTTAGAATGAAAATATCAGACATGAATTTTCACCTATCTTCTGACCCTGTCTTCTTAATGTCTCCTTTGACCTCTTGTTCTAACTGAAAACTAACTCTCCCCTGGGAACATGTCCTCTCCTGTTCTCAAAACTCTTAGCTACTTTCTTTGTGCACTTTTCATATGAGTGAGCAAAGAAATGAAGTAAGTGTCTCCCTTGCTGCTTTCAAATCATTTTTTTTCTTCTTTTCCACTAAACATTCTCAACATTGATTCATATGTCAACAGACCATAAAACCCAATATTACTGATTATTACAGTCATCTGTAGATTCCCTAGGTTGATTGTCTTCATTAAGCCCATATTTTAACTCCTAAATCTCTGTTTACTCTGTAACACTACTTTTATTTACATATCTGGGTGATTTCGATGATCTGTCCTTCCTTCCAATACTCTTGACCCTCCATTCCTTGGCCTCATATCTTTCAGTTATTTGTCTTCTGTCTAACATTAAGCGTTCATTCCCATAGTGGTAATAAAGAATTGCAAATCACTTCAACTTCTCCATTATTTCAGTATCAATATCTTTTCATCCTGATCTACAGAATAATGCAATCACCATCATCCTTAGATTTTTTTTCCCTATAACAAGAAACTAAAATTCACTTATCTTACAACTTTTTACTAATTTTGTCATCATTTCACATTTTCATTTTTATTTAGCTTAAATTATTTATTTATATGTTTGTATGTTATATGTTTATATGTTATAATCACTTTTCTCTATATAGTTTCAAATCAAGTGCCTTCTATTTCTTCCCAGTCTCTTTGGAAAATCCCATTGTTTCTTAAAAATATGTCAACTCTAATTCTACACTTGCACAGAGATAAAAGACATAAAAAGATTCACTGGTCTTACCTTAGATCCATGGCCACTAATCTCCAGAGGGCCCTATATGCTGCCCAGTTAGGCATATTAGTATTTCATAATTTATTCAGTATCTTATTCTTTTAAGTCTTATACCTTTTCCTCTCTTCTCAAGTTTGTTAAATATCTCCCACCTCCTTCATTGCTTTGGGTAATCATGCTTTTCCTTTAATGACTGGTATTCTTTTTTTATTGAGCAAGAGAAACAAACTGAGGGTTTTGGAGGGAAGAGGGGTAGGGGGTGGGAGAGCCTGGTGGTGGGTATTAAGGAGGACACATATTGCATGGAGCACTGGGTGTGGTGCCTGAACAATGAATCTTGGAACACTGAATAAATAAAATAAAATTTTTAAAAAATAAAGAAAATTCAGTGTTCTTCCAATGCCATTAATCATACATTTTTCCTTTCTTCCTATATCTAAAGATAAACCATCTCTCTTCTTAGGGCCATCCTGTTTTCTTGTACATAGAAACCATCCTCTTTTGCCTATTCATATCATTCTGGTAATTCAATCTCTCAATCTCCCTCTTTCTTAACTTTTTTTCACATTAAACTGCATCCTTTCTTTCAAACTTAAGCTGAAGTTATTTATTTTAGGTTAACACACACACACACACACACACACACACACACACACACACCAGTTTGTTGACAATAACCCAAATGTTGTTCCACCCAAAGGTCAATTCTTAGTCCTCATTTTTCCTGACTAATGGATTACTTTTTTTTTCTTCAAGATTTTATTCATTTGACTTACATTTTTCACTTAAAACAATGTGTTTTTTTATGACCCTGTTCTGTGATATCAGTAAAATATGTCAGAATAAATTCTTAATTCAAATAAACTACTAAATTCAAAATATGCTTTGGGGGAAATCTGTTCAACGTTTAGAAAAGAAAACTGAAAACTGAGGATAGCTGAAGCCAGGAGAAAGATGACGTTCTCATCTCAACACAGAAATAGCAATATTTAAAAGATGATTGTTAAATATTAGGGTATTTCCTAATATGCTAATTCATTCTACATATAAATTTGAAGATTAATTTTAGCATGGTCTATGATGTTTAGTGACGGGGGAAATGGGCTTTCATCCCACTTATTTAAGGTATTCAAGTCCAGTTTTTGAAACATTGGTACTATTTATGAGACATTATAGTATTCATGAGTCCTAGTGGCATACATATAAACAGTAACACAAGCACATAGCAGAGAAGAATTCAGCTAGAGCAAGAGATGAAGACCATGACCCATGAGACATATGACAGAAACTCTCATACTAACTCAATAAGATTTTGTATTTAAGGTGTTTTCTATAAGCTGTCCCATAAGATCCAGGAGATTTTGGTAATTAATTTACTGTTAATGCTATCTACCCTGTACCAGGGAGATAAGGAGGCATAAATGAAGCTAAATTAGAAAGAGTAGTGGAGGCATTAAGAATATAGATAGGAATGCTGTTTTCATTGTTCAGAGTAGTCTTCAT
Source organism: Taxidea taxus jeffersonii (assembly GCA_003697995.1). Taxonomy (NCBI): domain Eukaryota; kingdom Metazoa; phylum Chordata; class Mammalia; order Carnivora; family Mustelidae; genus Taxidea; species Taxidea taxus. The sequence continues at coordinate 83,732 of ML111213.1, read as the reverse complement.
AATGTTCCTTGAATCATGCATGTAGGCAATTGTGAATAGGCATCTGTAAGTCTAGTTTGTTTAACTTGTGAACATTTATAACCATTATCTGGTAGCATCTAAATACTATGCAATGATCTTTAATGATTTCCGTTTTGAAAGAAGACTTATGTTCACTTATAACCCTATTAGGAATATATTTGTTTAGCTTCAACAATGGGCCAATGAATTTCCATTTCTAAGGAGATTCAAAGATGTTGTAATGAAACAGGTCATGGTTTTTAAACATAAAAATCAAGGTAGTTTTTAGTATGTGTGTGGAATAACATGTACAACCAGAATTATTTTCTTAATGCATTTCTATCATTGTAACAACTTATTAGCTACTAAGCATACACAGATTTGATTATTTTTTCTAATTTCTGCAAGGATCTAGATCATCCATAACACATTGCAAAATAACTATAGCAATACAGAGAGAGGAAAAAGACAAGTTAATTAACCAAGGAAAATATCAAATAAGTAAATCATAGTTATCTTAAGCTTCTCTGGGATCAATTTATATTATTAGCCTACTACTTTCTTACTTTTTTTCCCCATATTTAACAGCTTTATTGAGATATTATTGACATACAATAAATTGTACATTTTATGTATACACCTGTGAAATCACCACCACATTCAAGACGTTAACTTAGCATGAACATATCCAACATCCCCAAATGTTTCTCCTTGAACCTGTTTGTAGTTCCTCCGTCTGTTCCAACCTTGCTTTTATTGTCTTCTTTTTCTTATAAAAACATTTTTAGTTTTGTTTAAAAAAATTGTGGCATATATGTTTGCCATTTGCTATATATGTCATCTTTCTCAAATAGTGGATACTCTTAGGTTCTACTAAAAATGAATTTTATCATGTAGAAAATAACTATTTTCATAAATATGAACTTTGTTTTTTTATTAGTTGCCTTTAATTAAATATAACAAGGAAATTGAAGGGAAAATGTTATTGTGAGAAATGTTATTTCTCACTCAGACATGATCTTTCAAAAATAAGACAATCAAAAATAATGTAAAAATCTCTTTGAAAAAGCTACTTTAAACTGCGGGTTTTGGAGGGGGGCTAGAGGGTGGGATGAGCCTGGTGGTGGATATTATGGAGGGCACGTATTGCGTGGAGCACTGGGTGTGGCATAAAAAGTGAATTTTGGAACACTGAAAAAAATTAAATTTTTAAAAAAGCTACTTTGCACAAACAGAATTCTAATAGGTTTTATGTGCCTTCCATTTATGGAATTTTGAGTATGCATAAACTTTTCAATATACATAAATATCTTCAGAATACCTCAGACAATTGTCACTGTCTTTTAGAATAAGTAACAATATATAATAAATATCTCACTGGCAAATGAAGGATTTAAAAAGTTATAAAAATTAAGAAATGGATATACTTCAGGAAAGCTACATTCCTTGATATTTTCTCATGCATTTCATATAGAAACCTCATTGATATAAAATAATATTTAGAGTAATATTGATGAAATAACTTCCAAATCTGGCTAGAAGACGATTTTTTTTTGCTGATGCTTTGAAATTAAATCATATAAGCCTACAATATACCCAAATAGAAGATTCCTATAATGCACTATGAAAATTGTGGCATACATGTTTTAGATCTTGTTAACTCTGATTCATAAAATGTGACATTTCTTATGCCATTTGCAAGGCAGTTAATGCATCCTGCAAATCTCATGATATTTTCTACACTCGAAAAGCTTTACTATTCAGTAATAAAAACTATTTTTGAAGAGATAGAAATGATGTAGATGTACAATGTGATAAATATTAGATTGTGTTATAAACTATAAATGAACTCACTCTGAAATGCTGAAATACCAGTTTCTAGATCAACAAAGTACAAAACAACTACAATAAAATGTTAACTATCAACTTGGCACAATATTTTTTATGCAGCTGTAACAAAGTTTTAGCAATGAAATCTAACCTTTCATTGCATATACTTCTCTAAATAGTGTCTTTGAAGAGAATTTTGGTATTAGTAATACTAATATCATGTAACCAATATTTATAATTTTTACTCTTATTAGAGAAAAATAAAAATATACTAAATAGTCATTTGTGAAAACATCAAGTTCTATTTTTTAAAAAAAATTAGATGTTATATCCTCAGCAGATCCACAATGTAAGGAAGCACAATGATTTATAACTTTTTGGTACTTTTTGTGAAGTAAGCTTGTAGAAGATTCTCATGTAACTCTTATTTGAGAAAATAGTGAATAGTATGTAGAGGATTCTTTAGAAAGCCAACAAATGTGAAAAAAATTATCTGCCAACAATAAAATATGACTATATATTATTACATTATATAATTTTTTGTCTATGCATTCAGAATTTCACTATTCCCAAATGAAAACCATTTAAAAATTACTTTTATCACTCTTCGTTTGAAAGAATGATAATCCTGTAAACAAAGCCATAGTATCATTAAGTTTCATACTATTTTTAAGTGGTTCCAGTTTCTCTAGAAAATGGTATATTTAAACATTTTGGAAGTCTTTTAATTGTCTGTAAGCTAGAGACATTTTAAGTGGTGACTGAATTTAAAAATACATAAGAATAATAGAAGTTACACCAAGATTCCTTCAGTAAGTGAATAGATAAATAAACCAAATAAACTGCATTAAATACAGACAATTAAATATTATTCAGCTCTAAAAAGAAATGAGCTACCAAGACATGAAAAAGCATATGCAAAGCTTCCATGCATATTACTAATTTATTTTTTTAAAGATTTTATTTATTCGTTTGACAGAGAGAGAGAGAGAGAGAAAGAGATCACAAGTAGGCAGAGCAGCAGGCAGAGAGGGGTGGGGGGATGCAAGCTCCCTGCCAAGCAGAAAGTCTGATGTGGGGCTACATCCCAGGACCCTGAGATCATGACTTGAGCCGAAGGCAGAGGCTTAACCCACTGAGCCACTCAGGCGTCCCCATATTACTAATTGAAAGAAGCCAATCTGAAAAGGCTACTACTGTGTGATTCTAACTATATGACATTTGGAAAAGGCAGGGAACAGTAACAAGGTTAGTGGATGCTAGTGGTTGGGGGGATGGGAATAGATAGAGCACAGAGAATTTTTAGAGCAGTGAAAATACCATGCACAACACCATATGATGAACACATTTGTCACAGCCAGAAGAATATACAGCATCTAGAATGAACTGGATTTTGGATGACTATGATATGTCAATGTGGGTTCATTGATTATAAAAATGTACCACTCCGGGGGGAATCTTGATAATAGAGGGAGATTATGTAAATGTGGGGACAGGAGATATGTGGGAAATCTCTGTACCTCTCCCTTGATTCCATTGCAAACTTTAAGCTCCCATGAAAACACTTAATTTTTTAAAATTCCCTTTAATAATCATTGATGAGAACCACAGCAGGAATGAGTTATCCCAAATAAACAATGTAATATTTCCATTCAATGATTAAAATCACCATGAAATGTATTGTAGATCTTCTGTAACTCATATCATCCTAACAATTTTATAAATCATTTCTAGTATTCCCTGGAGACTTTTTGATGCACAGCATTTTCTTTTTTTTTTTTTTTTAAGATTTTATTTATTTATTTGACAGACAGAGATCACAAGAAGGCAGAGAGGCAGGCAGAGAGAGGGAAGCAGGCTCCCTGCTGAGCAATGAGCCCGATGCGGGGCTTGATCCCAGGACCCTGGGATCATCACCTGAGCAGAAGGCAGAGGCGTTAACCCACTGAGCCACCCAGGCACCCAGCACAGCATTTTCTTAAATAATAAGGAGAGTATTATGAATTTGTTTACGGAGCAAAAAAAAATCTCTGCTGCATGTATGGGATAATTTGATGGCAACTCAAAAAAAAAGTGAAAGAAAAGGTCTTTAGTGTTTACTTATAAAACATAATGGATGACTTCATCACTAAAATTTCAATAGGACCCATCTCAAAAGGGAAAAAAAAAAAAAGGTGACTACCTACAGTGAGAAGGTGTAATAGTTAGGAGGGTTTGTATTTGGAAACAATAATGCCTTGGGGCACCTGGGTGGCTCAGTCAGTTAAGCGGCTGCCTTCTGCTCAGGTCATGATACCCAGGGTCCTGAGATTGAGGCCCACATTGGGCTCCCTTCTCTACTTAGTGGGGATCCTGCTTCTTCCCTGCCCACCAATTCCCCTGCTTGTACTTGCTCTCTCCCTCTCTGTGTGTGTGTCAAATAAATAAATAAAATCTTAAAATTAAATGACTTAGCAGTTGTGAGCAGAGAAAGGAGACATAGGAGGAAGTACAAGAAAAGAGGAGAGAGTAAGGGAGGGATAGCAGTGAGAAAGATAGAAAATTAGGGGACTGATGAGACATTTCAGCAGCAGCAGAGTTAGGCACTCTGGGCACAATGAGAGTATAGCTCCAGATAAATTTTACAAATTTGTTTATGCAGTGTTCTCTTCCAAAAATATCCTACTACTTTTTGTACTTAAAAAAAAAAAAAAAAGGATTAGCATCAGATTTCTTTTTTTTTCTTTCTTTTTTTTTTTTTTTTACTGTAATACTATCCTAGAAAAATCCCAGTTTTCCGAAATACATTTTGAGGGTTTTGTGAGTTTTTTTTTAGTTTAAAGTAAAAATAAATTTCCAGGTATACCTTGGATTGAATTGTTACTTGAATATGAGAAAATAATATTCTCCCGCTCTGACTACATTATTATTATTATTAGACTTCTGGCTTAAAGCCTTGTCATGGCTCAGACCTATGTTCTAAAATCATAGGAAACCAGAAAGGTACAATTGTGATATGGGAGAGAATCTAATATTTGAGACTATGAGTGCTACAATGAGAATTAAAAATTTTGGTATTTCTAGAAATACTTGTATTGGTCATTTGCCATTAGAAACAGGGAAAACTAGTGAGATATCTGGAACACCATGCCAAGGATCAGGAATGAAATATCTATGTAGGGATGCCAACCATTTTTGCCAAGAAACACTAATTTGTGGAATATACATCATGACAAGATAGTTAGCTTAGTTATGCCATAGCAAACATTTTAATTCTCTTTGGACTCTGATGGGTTTGAAAGTTACATGATGTCTTCTAGGAGTGCAGTCCTGACCACACCTTGATCAGATTTCTGGCCTCCAAACACATGAAAGAATAAATACCTATATTTTAAGCCACCAAGTTTGTGGTAACTTGATATAGCATTACTAGGGAATTAATGCAAGTTTAAATAGCAAATTTAACAAATGATTAATAAGAATTCCAGAACAGAAAATGGTAAAAAAATCACGAAAATTCTTTTTGAGAATTTTCTAGATTGATGAAAGTCAAATTGAAGAAGTGTTATTTCATGAGCAGAAAAAGCAAAACTTAATCCATATCTAAATCCATGATGGAAAAACTGGAAATCAACAAAAACAAAACAAAACAAAATATCTTAAGAATAATAACCACTGTAATTTCATAACAAACTTCCAAATAAATAGCAGGTCATAGAGAAAATCATAGATATTTAAAAAAAAACTATTTCAAACACAATTATAAGGAAAATAAGGCATCCAAATTGGGGAACACAGATAAAAAATTCTTTCAGGGAAATTTCCAGTTTAAAAAGCTTATGTTAGAAAGAAAGACAAATCTAAAATCAATGGTGTAACTCCCAAATTAGAAAGTTAGGAAAAGAAAAACAAAATAAATCCTAAGCAAATAAAATGAAGGAAATCGTAAAGAAGACTGAAAAATCAGTGCTACAAAAGAGACAGTAGAGAAAATTAAGCAATCCAAAATCTGCCTCTTCGAAAAATTTAGCAACATTGATAAATCTTAGAGTAATCAGGAACACAGAGAAAGAACACACATGCAAAAAGCAGGTATGAAAAAGATATCTCTCTGCAGGTTCTGCACGCATAAAAAATGTTACAAGACTGTTACAAATAGAATTATGCCAATAAATTAGACAGTTTTCATGAAATGGATACATTTCTTGAAAACTATGACCAAAACTAACGTGATGAATAAAAATCCAAAGAACTCTATGTTTGTAAAACATGCTGAATTTATTCCCAAAAGCTTCCCATAAAGAAATTCACAATGATTTCATTGGTAAATTACAATTTTAATAAATCTAAAGAAGAAATGAGAGCAGTCTTACTTTTTCAGCTAGACAAAGACACATTCCTAAATTGTTTTCTGAGGCCAGTGTAATCTTTATAAAACACCTAACAAAAATTTAACAAAAAAAAATCATGAAATAACCCAAAAATTCAAAACAAAATATCAAGTAGACTCTAACAATACATAAAATGAATAATATATGATGACCAATATGAGTATGTTGTAGGCATTCAAGTGCAGTTTAAAGAAAAAGAGGGCTAAAGAGACAAAAGAAAATAGAAGAAAAAGTCTCTGGTTAATATTATACTTAGTTAATGGTATAATGTTGAAAAATGTAACTGTAGAATTGAAAACAAAACCAGGCTGGGGATGCCCGAGAGGCTCAGTCTATTAAAGAGCTGCTTTCAGCTCAGGTCATGATCCTAGGGTCCTTGGGATAAAGTCCTTGCTCAGAAAGGAGTCTGTTTCTCCCTCTGCCTGCTTCTCCTCCCACTTGTGCGCTCTTTCTGTCTCTGACAAATTAATAAATGAAATTTTTAAAACAAAAAACAAACAAACAAACAAACAAACAAAAACACAAAAAAATCCACTAGGGTGTCTGTTCTCCCCATTTCTGTTAGTACTGTGTTGGATACCTGACCCAGGGATTTAAGAAAGTTCAGAAACCAGTGAGTTAAACTGTGTATTCCTAGAAGACACGAGGGACAGAGAAAATGCTAAGCTATCTGCAAAACAAAAACTAGAACAATATGTAAATTTAGCAAAGTTCTACGATTCCATACAAAACTAATTGCAAATTTTATATACACTCAGCAAACAAATTGAAAATGAAACTTACAAGAAAAATTATAAGAAAAACTTATAAGAAATACAAAATATTATAATACAGCTCATCGTTTGCTAGGACTGCAGCTTGGTGCAACATCTCTTCCCCTTTTTTAAAGTATGGAATGTGAAAACCCACCACATCAAACCAGCATTTGGCTTAGACATAAGCAAAGCAAGTTTGTTCTCTGGAAGAATGGCATGACCTAGGAGAATAGGGCTTTCTGACAGTGTCAAATGGAGTAAAAGTACATTTAATAAGAGCTCTACTGATCCCCATCCAGTGAGTGCAGCCGAGCATTTACTGGTTGTTAACTTGGCAAATTTAACAGTTTAGCCAAAAGTCATTTTGCAGAGGATGACTTAATTGCATTCATCCAGAACATCAAAAATATTAAAAAAGGATACACTCAACAGAAATATGGAATACTGATACACTGAAATCTATAAATTTTTGCTAAGCAAAATTTTTTTAAAAAGTCCAAAATGAATGAGAAAATAAACCAAGCTTATATGTTGGAAACTAAATTGTTAAGATGGCAGTTATCCAAAATTATTGTACAGATTCAATGAAATCTTTTGTAATCCCAGTCGGCCTTTTTTGTAGAATTGATAAACATATTATGAAATGTATACAGAAATGCAAATGACCTAGATTATCTAATGTAATCTTGAAAAAGAACAAAGTTAGAGCACCAGTACCTGATTATAAAGTTGCAATAATCAAGACAGAGGGAGGTTCTTGCATAAGGATAAAAAAATAGGACATTGGTATAGAGTACAAAAGTAGACCCAGATTTACATAATCACTTTAATTTTTATACCCTCATAAAATCAGAGAAATGTATTTTAAGTTAAAAGTATTAAAGCAATCAGATTTATTCAGAGATTTACCTTGCTTTGAGATATTTCTAGAGCTTAAATTATGTGTTTATTTGCATTTACATGTGAAATAAGTTATAGTTTTAAAATCTTCAAATGTTACATAAACCTATTAAAATTATCTTACGTTTTTTCAACTCCTTGTCAGCCAATATTAACTTGAATTTCTTCACTTCTTATTGTATGCATTACAGTGATTTCATTTCATAGCTAAACTTAAAAAAGTTCAAGGTTGTTGTTCAGGGTAGTATTTGAAACTTTTTTTTAAAGAGATGGTTCTTTATAGCATTTAGAGCTAAGTTTATGTATTATAGAAAATTGTTGAATTCCTTTACTTAGATTTAACTGTTGTTTTTCCCTCCTCACCATCAGTAGTGGTGACTTGAACTCCTCTTCCTACTTTCACATATCCCTCTCCTGAGGGGCATTAGTCTGGTTCTTGAGTAATAGCTCTACTGCAGGGAAAAAAAAAAAAAAAACATTACAATCTACACATACAGTAGTTTCTACACATTAGTTTCTTCAATTTGATTTGGTATTTCTGAGAGCCTATACTACACAAATTTCTAAGTTCTGGCAGGGTATCAGAGTTGGCTGAATTTTAATAACAAATATGTATTTTTACAGTTAAATCTTAAATGTCAATTCTAACTACAATTTCAAATATTGAGATCTTGAATACCTTTCTTGCTTTTTTTTCAATTTTTTAAATTGAACTATAGTGAGTATAGAGTTTTATGTTAGTTTTGTGAGTGCAGTTCTATAACAATTCTTAACTCAGTGTTCATTACAACAGATATATTTTATTTTTTTAATTTTTAAAAATTTATTTGTCAGAGAGAAGGAGAGAGAGAGAGAGAGCAAGCACACAAGTAGGCAGAGAGGCAGGCAGAGGCGGAGAGAGAAGCAGGCTTCCTGCCGAGCCCATGTGGGACTCAATCCCAGGACCCTGGGATCATGACCCGAGCCGAAGGCAGCGGCTCAACCCACTGAGCCACCCAGACGTCCCAACAACAAATATATTTTAAATACCCTTTATCTATTTTACCCATCCTTCTACTCACCTCCCCTCTGATAATCCATATGTTGTCTCTATTTGAGAGTCTGATCTTTTGTTTGTCTCTTTTTTTCTGTTTGTTCAATAGTTTGTTTTTTCAATTCCACACTGAGTGAAATAATTCATTTTTCTGTCTGACTTCTTTCACTTAGCATTACACCCTCTAGTTTCATCCGCACTGTTGCAAATGGCAATATATCTTTTTCATGGCTGAGTAATATTTCATTATATCTATAGATATCATATATATCATGGATAGATGATAGATCGATCGATCGATCATAACTTCATTCATCTAGCAACATTTGGGTTGCTTCTGTGTCTTGACTATTGTAGATAACACTGCAATAAACCTAAGGGTGCATGTATCTTTTCAAATGTCTGTTTTTTGTTTTCTTTGGGAAGATACCCAGCAGCAAAATTACTGAGTCATATGGTATTTCAGTTTTTAATCTTTTGAAGAACCTCCATGCTCTATTCCACAGTGGCTGCATCAGTTTGCATTCCCACCAAGAGTGCACAAAGATTGCTTTTTCTCCACATCCTTGATAACACTTGTTATTTCTCGCCTTTTTGATTCTAGTCATTCTGACAGGTGTAAGGTGATATCTTCATGTGGTTTTCATCTGCATTTCCTTCATGATTAGTGATGTTGAACATCTTTTCAATTCACCTGTTGGCCATCTGTATGTCTTCTTTGGAAAAATGTCTATTCAGCTCCTCTGCTCATTTTTGAATCGGATTATTTGATTTCTTGATGTTAAGGTTTTATATATTTTATACATTAACCCTTTGTCAGATATATCATTTAGTAATATCTTTTCCACTTAGCATGTTGCCTTGTCTTTTTGTTTCTAGTTTTGTTTT